>PVMI01083180.1:0-10911 GCA_008528875.1 Aulacorthum solani
AAATATATGCAATTTTCTTAGTGGTTGCGTGTATTTCATGCATTTCGGAATTTGTGAAAATTAGTTTGTATGAAATAGTAAAATGTATTGCAATAGAGATCGCCTTCGCTCCTGCTCGCACACACGCACATGTCAAGAATATGTAATCAGAGAGTAATATTTTCACTAAAACCATAAACTTTTTGTCAAATGTACCGACATAGATGGTAATGTGATAAGAGAGTTTATTGTTTAAATTTTTACCTATTAAGTTAACTTTAAAATTCAAATGGATTTTCCCATTATTAAGATTTTTTTCTGATTCTGTGTGGTCTCTGTTTAAAAATGTTGAAGTTTTGTGATGTTTTAATCAAATTTAAGGGGTACCCTATAACCCACCCGAAAAATTAAAAAGAAAATCATGTCTTGACCTACTCACCTAATTTATCTCTATAGCTTCAATCCAGGAGTGTCTTCAGTGGGTGGCATATCAAGCCTTTCTGTTTAACTATCTTATTTCATTATCACTTAAGTTTATTGAACGATTTATGTGTAGATTGTTTGATTACAAAAAATATTGAGGTGTAGATTAGAGTCAACATTATGAGAACTGAAATTATCGACCTCAAATAAACTTCTTTACAAATAGAAATATATTTCAGATATCTTACCGACATTTCTAGCGGATAATTCATAGATACTTTTTCAAAAAAGACAGTATTGAATCCCATCATTTAATTACGAATTAACCTAAAATTTAGAAACGAAGTCATGTGCCGAAGAATTATATGTTTAATTTATAGAAGCTGTACTGATAAAGGTCAAAATATTTAACCTTCCGACAGATCGATCACATCCATAAGTAGATAAGTTAAGTTACCTATAAGCCCCACGAAAACCGAAGTATAAAAAATAATTTTATAACACATACAAAATAAACAAATAACATTTACTACAAGTCCAAAATTCTGTAAATATTATGTAATAATAAATTATTATATTATTATAGTGTAAAAAAAACTAATTCATTTTTTTGATCTAATTCATGCCAGCAGTGATTGTAGAAAGAGAAGTGTGACATTTTTATCAAATATTCATGGTAATACATTTGAAAACTATAATTTGTTTAGAGCCTTAAACATTTAAAAATCGGCAACAAAGTGCCTCTGTGAACAGAAAATCTCGCGATCCTTATTGTTTTTATACTAAATCCGGTTTGTGAACATTAAATAAGTACAAATATTTTGAACATAAATTTAGGTACTTGTATATAGGTATTTTTCTTACGATTTCACTTTTAAACACATTACATATTTTTTCCTAACAACATTTTTAGTCCAAAATCGAAACGCATTAAAAGATGTAAAACCTCCGCCACATAATTTGTTGCTCCAAAATAAATGTTTTCATATTTTCACTAAACAAATGAAATAACAAAAATTGTACGTACAAGCTAAGATTCATCAGTGCAAAGAAAATACATTGAAATTATCCAAACGACTATACTTAACGACGTGACGGCTTAACTATACGGTTATTCAAATTTAAAATAGAACAATACGTCAATACGTATTTTGTGGTGTATTCAATTATGTTTAGAGTACTAATAATAACATAATAATATATTATTAACAAATAAATTTTAAAGATGGTTTATAAAACGATTCTCACTAACGTCATGCGGCTAAACCACATGTCAATATGTTTAAACTAATGGCTAATGGGATTGGATGTTTTTTTACAGCATACATTAAGTAATAACATTAATCTGCTCGAGACAGATCGGTATATATTTATTTTTTTGTATACCTGTATATTTTTCACGAGACGATTTTAATAAAATATGCCAGAGTAAATAACTAAAAAAAGTTGTACTCGGAGTTTATATAAACAAGATATCTCACGAATACATTGTTTTAGTCAGGAATACATTATTTTATTATTTTAAAATGATTTTCATAGATACACGACGATGGTTTTACACGTTTTACAAGTTTTATATATTATTAATATTAAAACACTACTCGTATGAAAAAAATAATAAACACACTAATAAAACATACCAACATAGAAAAATCGAAGATTCTTCGATAACCAAAATATTTAAATTATTCATTAGGTACAATAAAGTATTCACGACCTAAAAGTATTGTGTTAATCGTCAAAAAAGTCTTATACATATTTTACAATTTTACAGTAATCTATTATTTATAAGAACAATATATCAATTCACTTATGTATAATATATGATAAGATGATAAAATGTTTACACGTTTTAGAACATAAAGTCATTAATGTTTAATTATTCTGAAATTAATTAATATATTCGTAATAATACTACAACACTCTTATAAACAATACAATTTATATGCTACGCCTTGTACTTGCACAGTTGGCTACCACACTAACATGCGTTTATATTTAATTGCAATATTTTCTTTTTTTATTATTACAAGGAGATTCAAGTACAATAATAATAAATATTACGAATTAGTGTAAGTTTCTAATTTTATTTTATTCTCAACCAATTATTGTTAACTTTTTCTATTAAAAAAAAACATTTTTAGATAATATATTGATTTAAAATTATTTGAATAAACTTTTTATAGAAATGTTAATTTTAAAAATAAAAATAATATTATAATCGAGTCAATGTAAAAATAGTTGTACTTAAAAGAAATAATACATTTTTTATTCAAAATAAATAAACAATTATACAACAATCAACGAGTAACATATAGACGTTCTGCATGAGACTTTTTGAGTTTTGTAAAATGAAAAAAACAAATATTTAAATAATCATGTATCTAAAATTGGTTCGTAAAACCAAACAAAATTCATTTTTTCATCATTGCTCCATCCAAAATACGGGTTTTAAAAGGTTTAATATATTATCAACAACTGGCGATCACTCACATAAATTATATAAAATGAATGGAATTCTACATTATTATACGTTAGTCACAAGTATAAATATATTATAGGTAATATTACACCTATATTTATAAAATGTACCCAGCTACATATAATTTGAATATAATTACCATTTTTACATATTCACGATTATTCTAATTGTCTATATCTTATATGTCACTACTCATTACACATATACATATTATTTAATATCACTTGTTATACGTATTTCAAGGTTATTTTTGAAAAGGAAAGGTGTAGGTATCCCGAAAAACTGCAAGTATAATATGATGGCATGCAATATTTGTTAGGTATATTTTAAAAGAGCTAACGTTTAACTTTAACGCAAAAAACAAAATTGTAAGTCTGAACATATAACGACATATAAAATTATGACTACAATATAGTAATCTTTCTTTCTTATGTTACAGTTCGTCGTTAAAAAAAGTACTAAAGAGTAACACACACACACATATAATATATATACGATATGTGTCCCCGCACAATGTTTGTAGTTTTGGTCGTAGTGGGAACTGCAGTGGAAGTCCCACTATAGGCATGTACTGCAGTGATCACTCCAGTACATAAAAAAAAAAAAACAATACAAACATCGGGAAACACATGGTATAATGATATGATGTGACATTAGCATTTAGTGGTATGGGAATGACTTATGTAACACGTGGAACAATTATTGTCGAATTTAACAAATATTAATAGTTTTAACTCTAAGTAGGTAATCTACACATGCCATATGTCATAAATTATAAATGTTGTATACTTAATAAATAAAAATAATTAATGTAAAAATGTACCTAAATAAAAACAAATCGGGACAAATAAAAAGGTTTTATTCAATCAAACTTACAGCCACTTTTTCTAAATAGTTTTCCATCTCTTGGTACGGATCAAATCGTGCGGTTAACTCGTCGGAAGCCATCGAAACAAAGTCTGCCGTCCTGTAATAATACACACAATATAATCAGAAAAAAATTTTAATGGTCCTTCAACACTTAAAAAAATTTAATTTAGTTGAAATTAAAACCAATTTCAAGTTGAACATGTCAAAGTTTTTTTATATTTTATATTCAGTAAAAACTTTTGAGACATTTGATGTTGAATAATGGCAATCAATTAAATATGATAGTATGCTCAATCAATGCAGCTATTGCCAAATAATGCTAATCGGTGATACCGTTTAGATTTCTTTGGGCTTTATATAGAATGAAAGGTTTCATAAATCTATCAAATAAAAAATTCACAATGATAAATAAATATGATGTTAACACTTGTGTACCTTTTAGATCTAATTATATTTTTGAAATACAGGTAAACTAGCTAGTTATAGATGCATTTTTTATAAGAGTGTATAAAACTGTAATTACATTAATAAAAATAGAAACAAAAATAAAATTAGTTTATAAATAACAATATTTTTTATTGTCTTATATGTAGGTAGGTCATCCAAAATTAGTGTTACAAATATTGGATTAAGTTAGTTGTATAACTATATCGTATATTGCGTTATAATGAATACACACCGATTTAATCGTATTCGTGTCTTTTCAATTTTTCCTAAAATTGTAGAAATGAAATCTAAAAAACAATTAACTTTCGACATAACACTTATTCCTCGTCGTCGACAAACATAATACGAGTATTATATATGTCAACTGTTTCAAACATAATGGTTACTTGACAGTAAATCTGTATGTTGGTATCGTCTGTACGTTTTTTAAAAATTGTTAAATGAGAAAATATTAACATCAAAAATGGTATGAATAATAACTCTTCTACAACAAAATAATTATAATAACAGTGGTTTTTTTAGTTGTATCCTATGAATAATTAATATAATGACATAAGCCTAAAAAAACATTAGAACTGTCTACCGCAGTGTATAAGTATTACAATAGAATAAAGTATTATAATAATACAAGCATTGTGATGCATAGCAATATAGCATAATATATATATAGAGGTAAGAACTAAGAATATAATTTCGATGAACATCGTCGTTCTAATTTAATTATTTGACGTTTATACAGAATAATTAGTCACACATGAGTCAAATCGATAAACTAGCAAAAACTATCAAATACCGCAATGATAAAGTTTTTTTTAAAACAGTATTTTGTGATGCTTGTATACTGGAAATAATTCTGACACATATTCCTGCATGATAATAATACAGTATATTATAAATACAATAGTTGTCGTCAAACCATTTAATAAATATCATTAAAGTATAAAACTTACTTACCTATATAGTTTTTATTTAGCTCATCACATTTATTTGGGTTACGGGTAGATATTATACTAAACATTGACATTTTTTTTATTCTTATACAATGTAATTGTACACTGCAACTATTAAAGTTGTTAAAAGCTCGTGACGTTTGAGTAATAAACGATATATATTAATAATGTCTATGTTTTCTGATGGCACGCAATAACAAAACATTGTCATTAAGCCAAAATATTTCATAAAGGTATTTTGATCATAAATAATATGTTTCGCAAACATATTTAAAATCGTGACGATCGAGTCGATCAGTTATAATTGAGTCTATATTATAATATTATGTACCTTTATTGGCTACATTATTGTAGGTGAAAATCGAAAACTAAAATCATCATCTCGTAGCAATTATTGTTAATTAGTGCAATTGGATATTTTATCCTTAAATTGTTTGTAGACAACCGAGTACTTAAAGCCAAAACAAAATCACTTTTAGATTGCATATTCTTTGATCACCTCTGAAAAGTCATGAGTAACAGTTTCCTAGGTGCCTACTTATATATATCTTACTAACTATATTTTATAGAAGCCACAGCCTGGGAGACCTAGATATATTTTGGATGATTTTTTAAACAGTAAAAACTCATTATTTCAAAAGTTATTAACGTTTTTGAAAATATTTGTTTACATCATTTTAAATCATTTAAAAAATCAATTTTTAAATAAATTTAAATCGTTTTATATTTTTATGGTTATAATTTTTAAGTATTTTGAATGATAGAAATATTTTTATTTTTGTAACCTGCAGCAGCAGACTATTTCCCCGATAAGTCTGATGTATAGAAATCAAATTTTGAACGAAAGCCTTGTTAATTCTCGTTGCAACTTATAGGTATTTAAATTTAGACGAACTAAGTAGAAGGCCTACATTTTGCGAGGTACCTACCTTCTATTCCATTCCACTTATCTCATTTAAACTTTAAATACTTATAGTTTAACGAGAAGATAATTGGATAGTTAATTAATACTCGTTGGAAATTCGATTTGCAAAAATCAAACTTCTCAGGAAAATATTCCATCTTAGAATATGAAATTTAATATGTTCTCTGTCATTCAAAAAAATGAAAATTTAAAAAATTATAACTATAAAATTAGTAAAGAATATAATTTATTTTAATACACTTCGTTTTACACATTTTTAGATTTTATCAGATGATTCTTTCACCTGATACAATCTAAACAAATTGTAAATCAACATAAAAGAAAGTAGAAAATAACACCATTAGCGAAATTAATGCAGTTTACAATAATTATAAGATCTAACTTTGGAAATTTGTTGATTAAAATGCAGTTTATGTCGGAGAACGTTTTATAATATGATGAGTGATATTTTGTATTCATCATAATATTTCTGCGAGGAAGACATTATATAGCTAGTATGACGAAGTCGACAAATTATTTTTTATGTTTCAAGACTACACTTTTTTAATAAAGACCAACTCAACCTTAATCCATATTAAAACGAGGAGTTATTTCATTAGTCGCGTACGACAAAAATATGCTAAAAATTTTAACAAACGATTTGTATTCAAAACTCAACATGTCAATATATATGCATATTATTTATTATTTATCTCTATGCAAATTTGAAATGTGTATATATGACTGCACTCGATGGGTGAAATAGACAGAAATATCTAACTATTTTTTATATTTGTTTCAATACTGTAAGTACATATAGGTATAATGTCTATGATGAAAAAAAATAAAGAGATGAAATGCACAATAATAACAAAAAAATAGTATATACTTCGTTAATTGAATATAAAGTTTAATAAAATATGAAATTTCCATGAAATTATTTCAAATTGAAAAAAAGCCAATTAATATGTTAAAAAACTGCTAATGGTGGCAATCGAGTAATAAAACCAATTACCTGTCCTATAACAATACTTTCAATGGAATCATAATGAAATACAGCCATAACACATATTATATAGGTGACATTTTAATATAATAGTGTTGGACTTTAATCGAGTTTAGAAGTCATATATTATATAAGTATCTAAATATTACGAAAAAAAATTTCCACACAATTATTATTCCTTTTAAAATGTCATCGAAAACTATGTTTTTACATTTATTTCACTTCTACCTATGTATAAAGTTTTGGTGTTCTACGTGTATACATTAGGTATATACTTTAGGCATATAATAGTTTGACAATATTCCAATTCATATAGCGTTTATAAAAAAGCGTGAAAACGAAACACGTTTTTTTACTCCTGGTTCTCATATATTGTAATCCTTTGCCAGGTGTTCTAGCAGAAGGTTACAATAATAGACGCACGCGTTCAGGACTGCTCTTTCAATGTATAATTAAACTGTTATTTTTCATCCTCATAGCATTGTCTAGATAATATGAGATTTGAATGCTGCCGAAAATATGATAATAAAAATATGAAACCGTTTTCTTTATTATTATTATTATTATTTACATTACAATGAAGACGAGAGAAAAACATTCATTTTTTTTTGTTCCGAATGCCCCGTGGATAAATCTTTGCTCTGCAAGGCGCGGAAATACTTTTCATTGTGGTCCGTTTATTCGGTTGTCGAATTACCGGCATACATTAACCGGATTCATGAGAACCAGATAAATTGAATAATAACACGACGTACCTACCGCTATATAATAGTATATATACAATAATATCGAAAATCGTACAATAGAGAAACAATTTTCTTCACTGTTCCATTTACCTAATAGAAATTAGGTACATATATTATCATCTATAATATTTTTGATACCGCAACTATTATTTAAATGTTCAAAACGATGATCAAAATCAGCTAATTTTTGTAGAAATATTACGTATCAAATATTTTTTTAATTACTATGGTTCTTGGTACCTATTACATTAATTTTGTATCTTATCGGAACGAAATATTCTTGACTTAAACGAGAAATTAAATTTTTTTTACTGGCTATTATAATAATATTATGTTTGAATAGATTTAACAGTGTGCACCAATGATTTTGTATACAATTATAAGCTGTGCAATTTCAAAGCCAATGATTTTATAAAAACTGTTGTCTGTTTTTGAGTTTAATAACTGTGTTAGGTTAGGTAGACAAAACAGTATTTTATGCAACAGTTGTAGACAGTTAAATAAATTGTTCAAAAATATCTTTCTTGAATACATAGTATATATGTTTACCAATTCATTATAATTGTCTTTAATAGTAACATAATATTGCCAGGAATAAATATTTTCTATTAAGTTATTGTTCAATACGTCATAAATTTTACAAGGTAAATAGAGATCTGTAGAATGTAGAATTTATGTTTACTGTTCATATACAATACTCATTGTTGCTAAATTTAGAAAAATGTCCAGCTTCTATACCGGAACTGGCAAAAAAAAAAAGAAATCGAGCAGACAGAAATGTGACAGAAACGGCTACATCGGAATACGCCTCTCTATTTATCTCCAGTCTGTCACCAGCACTGTCAGTACCTATTATAACTAAAATGATTTAAAGACTAACAGATTTTATTTCATTATTCAAATATATACATAATATAAACATGCATGCGAGCACCCGTACCGACTATTAAGTATATTAATATAATATTGGTTAAAACGTTATGATAACAATTATGTGTTTTGTATAATAATAATAATAACAAACTGACAACGCGTCAAGCGATAATAATATAAGTATAGAGTTTAAAACCGATTTCTACTCCAAATCTGACGAGATAATTTAATTTCTTTTGTTGCACTCTCTTGCTCTCGGTCATCATCGTGATGTCGAGAGGCGTTTGAAACCAAAAAAAAAAAATAAAATAAAAATAAAAAATAAACCCTCGACAGACAACGTAGGTGTATCTATATAATATATATATAGCCATTAAGGTATGTGTGTATTCACATGGGATGGAGGCATGTTTTCAGCCGACGGTAATAATTATTCCATTACGTGTTTACAAGGGTAATTATACATATAATATGGGGTATACGCCGGTAGTGCAACACTACAGCCAACGGTAGAAGCAGCACTCAGTTGACCCAAAAATCTTTTTCGTCTATCCGCTGCCACGGCCTGAGGCGATCTACACGCTGCAGGTACAAATGGTACAATACATTACATGTGGTTCCTCTTGTTTATTCAAACAGATACCCAAATTTTTACGAAAACCAGCACCTATAATATAATATAATATTTTTGTAAGAAACGGCTCAAGTTCAAGGACTCGGGATCTCAAGTGCGCATCAATTTTGTAGCATGATATGGATATAGTTGTTCACAGATTTCAATTACAATATTTGTCTCTGAATAATATTTATCGAATTACTTGTTCAATATATACTTCAATGAATATTATTCATAACGTATAAGGCTTGACGTCTATTTAAAATATATAATATAATATGTAGTTTTAATATGTAGTATGTATCGGCGGTGGTTGGTACTTAGAAATGGTGGAGGACTAAGTCTAATCAAATATAAAACTAGCCACCCCGAACTCACAATACTTTTTCTGTACTTAGTATGGATATGGGCACATTTATAGCTACTTATAAGATAATAAAATACACATTATTAATTAATTATCCAATTGGAGTTGTTTTATGGAACGTTTTTACGTTAATGATTTTAATTTAATCGTCCACGTTAAGACCTTGAATTATTTTCCATGTCAATAATTTTCAGATGAAAATTTAAATAAAAATTTTGAACCCTTAATTTAAATATAAATATAATAATATGATTGGTAATTTTACAATTTTATCTATATCATATGTCGTACTCGTACAGTTCACACGCGATGTACCTTAAATCACGGATGTAGTGTGTACCTACACTATTTCCATTATTAAAATATAATCACGTTATCATAATGAGAAAGCTTGTAAAAAAATAGATCCCGGGTCCAACTCCTACAAATAACTTTATCATGTTCCAATTATATAAATATAGATCTAATCGTTGATAATTTCGTATATTTTAGTCGAAAATATACAGCTACAGAAAAAATTGCATGTCATGTATTATTAAGTATTAATATTGTATATTTTTTATCAATAAAAATCGTCAAATCCGAAGAACGGTTTTTAAGCTATGTTCTATTGCTCACAATAGGTGTGCTGTAAATTAAGTTTTTTCCAAAACACTGAAATTTGAAGAAAAAAATTATATGTCAGGTATTATCCAAGTTATGGTGAACCTACACTAAAGGTAAAGACATTATTGACTATTTTTACAAATTTTAAAATGGTTTTTCGAAGGGATAAAACCCCCAACACTTTAATGGAAATGTAAAATGATCAAAATTAACAAATTATACAAAAAATATATTATAATATACTAAACTAATTTACAGAATTTTTCTTCGGTATAATGGATAACATGCGGATGATCGGTATTACATCATATATTCCTACCTTTATAAATATACCTATAAATTTACGTACGTATGATTATACTTTATTTGCCTCTATATTATGTTAATAACAACTCACCATAACAATGGACGTTCAAAAGTATGCCCGATAAACGACCCCCCGATGCATAATTTCTTTAATCCTTCTATATTATTGTCGGATTTACAATTCATTTGTTACACGAAATGGAATCCATGACTATTAATAACACAACGAAGGAATGCATAAGGTACATAATATGGCGGCCACATATAATACATTTATGAAAGACAGGAAAAATTTGAATAACTTCAGGAGTACCCTATTTATATACATATATATAT
>PVMI01083185.1:0-13071 GCA_008528875.1 Aulacorthum solani
ATATAAATATAACTAGTTTCATACAACTTCCAGTCAAGTGTCACTAGTGGGTGGCTTCTTACTCAAGTACTCATGTATTATTAACCCTTATCAAATATGCTAATTGTGCATAATCGTACAGATTGTGTATAATATTGTGTAAAATAAAAAATAAAAAAAAGTGGCCCCTAGACGATCAATTATATTGACGAGTTAGATTCAAGATTGACACCGGCGTCAGTGTACTTCACTGCATCTCGTCAGACACAGCCATCAATACTCATTCGATTCTGGATTTCAAAGTATTCGTGTCGTTTTCGGAGTGTTATATTCTCATGTCAATTTAAATATTTTGAAATGGTTTCTTATACAGACAAGTGGTTGCTGCGAAATCAGATTCTATAAAGTATCCACAATTGTTTGGAGCGCTTTAGCTTTTTTATTTTTGTTGAAATAACCTTTTGATCTCAATCGCCATAGTTCAGGATGATCACGATACAAAGTTATCAAAAGTGTTAAAAACTCACGCTCGCCACCCGGACTCGACGCCATGCGGTATCGATAGTTCCGCCATGCTGTCCGACTGATAAATGATAAAAATTTCGGAAATATTGACGATAAACGCTTCTAGACGTTCAATACGCCCTGTCGATCTTGCCCGTCAACGAGCATCAATCGAAATTTCTATCAATCCCGGTCAATGATTGACAATCTACATCAATGTCCTTCTGAACGATCAATACTCGCTTCAATACGGTTCCGTCAATATTATTGATACAAATATTGACAATATCATTGATCGTCTGGGGGCCACTTTACCATTGTGCTCTGTCTGTGTAAAAACAATGATTTCTAAGTTTAATCATCTATTACCTACCCATCTAGTTAAGTTAGTTAACAATCTCAAACTCGATCTTAACCATTAAAAAAATGCCCGTGTATACCCATGTGTAAGTTTAACAATATTTAAAATAATACATTTTAACCGATATATTTTGAAGAAACTTGTAGAATTAAATACTTTTTTTCTGATGAATTTTAGGACAACGTTTAGAATGAAACAATTGTTTTAAAATTGATACCTATATGATTGTTCAACAAAATAAAACGAAGGCAGCGTGTACAAATATTCAGTATACCTTCAATAATTTTTTATGCAGGTAAATTGATTTGATAATTTTTATGCCAGAAAAGTGTAATGAATATAATATTACTCAATTTTACGGTTACCGGTCATCGCATTATCTTCCTATACTAATAAGCTAAATGTAGCTAATAACCATGCTCATATGCAATAATATATTTTATATTTACTTTGTATTGATGTACAATATGTTATATATCAAATTGAATCCAACCAAAAGTCAAATGTGTTGTCCTATTATAGGTACTTATGTTTTCAGTTTTCACATACAATAGGTAAATACCTACTTATGTAAATAAATAAATATTTATTATTTTATTACTTATATACGGTTAAGCAGCTAAATTATTCAAAATATAAATGACTTATTAGAATAGTTTCTTGTATTCTTTCCTAGGAATCATATTTTTTCACTGTTCTATCATTGAATTGAAAATAATGTAACACTATCATTTCTGTGATATTTAGGAAAAAAACTTACATAGATATTAACTTATCCGGGGAAAATGAACACCTGGTAAACGTGTAAGTTTTCTTTGACTCATATTATTTTAATCAACTCAACCAACTAGTTTTAGTCATTCAAATATTTATTAATGGTTTATTACTTAAATCCTAAATATCAAACATTTTGGAACGGCAATAGGTTAGATACCTCTTTTTGTTTATACCTACCATGTTGGAATGCAAAAATCATTAACTCAATAACAGGTATAATTTAAATAAAGAAAACAATTTGGACAGTGCATACATTGCCTTCCATTAGAAAATATTATTATTATTATAGTATTAAATTATTTATTTTCATAAAAATATTATTTACTTTTTTTTGTAGTTACACAGACTATGATGCAATATGGAATATATTATATAATTTTTATTCACTACTTGTTACCTTAAAGCACTACCCAAGGCATTCGCTCCACGGTTTAAGATATACTAAATTGCGGCTTAATAGATTTAAATAAATAAATCTATTTTGTCATGCTTTAATACCTAAATCAGATATCTCAAACTGTAATTTGTCCAACAAAATACACAATTGAACGTCTGATGGTACCTCTGACATAACATAGGTTAATTGATAATAAATAATAACACATAGTTATTGCCGTTTTATAATTTAAAATATATAATATAATTGTTGTCAAATAATCATACATTTGTGTTAATTTAAATTAATACAAATAGCCAGTTTTTTTTTCAAATATGATGTTATAAAAACATTAAAGTGTATATTGTACTAAAAAAAGTTCACTCTTTGGCTAATAAATTGACATTTATAAGAATACATTAAAAGAATAAAAGATGACCAGTCATGGAGTTTATTATGATTTTCTTTTTGTACATAATGAAATCAACAAAAAAAGTAGCTATTAATTATAACTACAACAACAATTAACTTAAAAGTAATCAAAATCAACAATCAACTATTATCGGCTATTGCGTACATAACAAACACAATAAAAAAATGTCCGAATATCATTGGTTATTTTTTTTCGAAAATATAAAAACAATATACTTAACTAAGCTACCTAATGAACACGTCAAAAATTAAAGTCAAAACATTATACAATTATATCAAATATTTTAAAAACAAAAATTATACATTTCGAGAAAATGATACAATTTTTAAAAGCTTAATATTATATTTACAAATGAGTAATACAACAATCAATGTAAAAACTAATATGAAACAATACTAAAAAAACTTAAAAACAAATATACATCAAATATTAAGATTCAAGTTTATTATATTTACTAAATTAGGAAGACCAAATGACTAGAGTTGCATTTCATCCACAAATACAAATCAAACTTATGCAACTATATATATATATTGTCATATACGTAATGAACTAATTTCACATTAAATTATACAACTTTATGAAATGTTGGTTCTTCATCTATACATATTTTAAATTTCTAGTGGTACTGTAATATTAATGGATAATAAATTCAAATTTTTTAATAAAGTGGTATTTAAAAAATGGAATTCATAATATCAAATATTAGTTATTATAACCAGTAATTTATAAAATCAAATTGGATATTCAGTCATTTAAATTTCTAAAATAATTTGATTTTAAACTTAAAAGATCTTATTGCTGCATCAATTACATTTATCACTGTCAATAGGTACTTTCTGATATCAATTAACTTTGAAGTTACATATTGAATAGAAATTATCAGTCTAATAAGTCCTAAAAGGTTAATAAATTTTAAGTTATCTTTCAAAGATATCCCATTCAAACCCCAATAATTTATTAAGAACTTTATCATCATAGTAATATTCATTTCAACAATCCCATTGAGGATCAACTACCTTTCTTGATCAGAATGGGGAAAGCTTTCATCATTAGATTCTACTCTGACACCCTCCAATGCAGAAGTTCTTTGACGTTTGGCATGCTTATGTTGTCCATTAACCATGTTTGGTTTGGTTTTAAGTTCTTCACCAATTCGTTCAGTTTTAATAAAATCTATTGACTCAACGCTATTTTTTGAATGTTTAGTCGTTTTGAGATTACTACTTGAAGTATCAGATGAGACACAAACTCTAGTATTGTTGATTAAACTACTACATTTGAAAACATTATTTGGAGATGCGCCATCAGACGGCAAATTTTTAATAATTTTTTTGTTAGGATTCAATGATTTACGTCTTAGTACATAATTTTTAATAGCTTTATTATCAGTTGATTTTATTAAACCTGGGGATACTTTACTACCATTGTAAAGTTTTCGTTTATCAGTAGAAACTACTGATGTTTTTTTTCCAGTCAATAGTGTATTTTTGCTAATTGATGGGCTTGAGTTTCCATTTGACAATTTGTCCTCCAAACCTTTTTTTAATACAACTTGTTTTAGTTTGTCTTGTGTTAATTTTGAACCAATCATTTTTGATGACCGGTTATCAGTTACCCTTAATAACTGGTCCGATTCACTTGTGGGAAGTTTTTTATTTTTCACAATACTATCTAAACAAATAGTTTTAGTTTTCTCTAGTAATTCATTTTTAGGTATGGATATTGTATTTGCCTCTTTGGAATCATTTTTTTGAAAACTGCATACAGTTACCGATGAACATTCACTACTAGATGGACTTGGGCAGTCAGTATTTTGTTGTAATGAATTTTTTGCTACAGATAATCTAGTTCTTTGTCGCAATGAGTTACGAACTATCTTACTGATCTCGTGCACTTCTTGAACTAACAATTTATCATCAGAAAGTTTATTTTTTTCTGTTTTACTTTGTTCAGAATTTCCATCCAGCTCTGTCTCTTCATTATCTGAATCATCAATACTAAGGCTTTTAATGGTTTCATCAGAAAAACTACAATTAGGTTTATCACATTTACATGTGAACAAACCACCCTTCACTTTCCAAAAAGTTTTACCATAGTCGTAACTAAAATTGTAAAATTAAAAATATATATATTAATGGTCTACACCAAAACATAACAAAATAATATATATTGTTTTATAGCAGTACCTTAGTTGTTCATTTTCTTTTATGTCTTGGACAGCAAAAAATGCTATTCTAGGAAACCTTTTATCGTGGTGGTTGATAAATGATCGAACAGACATAAGATTTGGATCACACGAATGGTTAATAAATCGTGACACATTGCTATAGTTATAGGCATCAATACAATATAATTCAGTAGCTCCCTGAAATAAGTTAAAAAAAAAAAAAAAATTATTTCTAAAAATCCAAAAACTGAGTTAAGCTTTTAACTGTTAGGTTAGGTTCATAATTTTAACTTACAGGGTTCTCCAAATTAAACAAATAAGAATCTTCTTTTAAATCATTTGCTTTTTGATCTGTAATTATTTCACCAACATACCTTAAAACATATATTATATTTAAAAACTGAAATACATTGGCAATTACTAATTTTGTATAGTCAAATAATAAGTATACATACTCGCACACAAATGTCCCTCGAGATATTGGTTGCAGTGCTCTTACCCCCCAACCCATGTCTTTATGCTTGAACAGTTCCAATCCTACTTTTATACCTTTTTGTATAACTCTATTGGCACACCGTTGTTTATGGCATCTACAACGCCAGTTACACTCATACAATATAACACTTGGATCTAATGAAAAACATATTTTCAAGTGAACATTTGTTGACAAACATATATTCAGATAATCATCAGTTGATAATTATTTCTTGATATTTTCAATAAGTAATATTAAAATAAATACTTACTGAAATAATCAAAATCTGAATTCAAGCATCCATTTTCATCGTACAAGCAGTCACCGTTGGCTTGTACACATTTACAATCACTTGTGTTACAAGCACCATCACAACTACAGCTCTTAAATAAGATTAATTTTAATTAGGTGTAATTTCGTACATTTTTAATTGTAATAGTGCAATACAAATATAACTTACAGCTATATGGGACATGGCGGAATCAACATAATTTCCTACATCATAACAGTTTTCTTTGATGTACGTAAATTCAACAGGTACTTCATCATCAATTTCATTCACACATCTGATTGGAGTATCTTCACAACCATGAGTTATATCTCTGTAAAAAAATATAATATACAGTTAATAATCACAGAAGTATTAACAAATAATAAAATAGGTAATAGTTCACTTACTCAGACATAAGAACTGGAGTGGTCTTCACAAAAACAGGCGTTTGGGGCTTCTGAAGTTCTGGTTCAGTAAATTCTAACTTAACAGTGGTTAAAGGTGGTATGACAGTAACTGGTTTACGTTGTTCTGGTGAAACATTTTTTAATATATTATAGCATTTTGAATTTGGAAGACAGAGTTCTATAGGTCTTTTTTTTGCTTTATTTCTATGCCAAGCCATAGCTCCTTTATCTAATAGAAAAGTTACTATATCTATAGCATTTTTACGAGCAGCAATATGTCTAAAAATTGTAAAAAAAAAACAATGCAGTTAATTCAAAAAGAAAAAAAAAATGTTTTAATAAGGACTTACAGCGCAGTTTCACCAGCTTCATTGAACATGTTTACTTCAGAATCATATTCCACCAAACTTTTAACAACTTCAAGACATCCAGAAATTGCTGCCCAATGTAATGCAACATTATTTTCATTATCTGATATCCTTGTATTTGGTTTATGTGTAATAAAAAACCTAATTATGCATTACAATTAATAGAATATACAATAACTAAATCAAATTACAATATTTTATTTATCATACTTCACGACATCAATATGACTATTTTCACAAGCCCAAACGAGAGGAGTCCATCCTCCATTATCCTTCCAATTCACCATAGAAGGTTGTTTATTAAGTATAATTTCACAACATTCTAACTTTCCATTCTTAGCGGCCAAATGAAGTGCGGTCATACCCTGTATATCCTAAAACAATATTCGATAACAACTGATGAGTAACTGCATAAAAAAATATTATTAATTATTTTGTTAATATTTAACTATGTATTTTCGTATTACTTTGATTTCGGGGCTACCATTAAAGTTTATAAGACATTGAACAACATCGCTATGACCACTTTTAGCAGCCATTCTCACGGGAGATTTCATTTTGTTATCAACCATATTTGGATCAACACCAGCTTTTAGTAATATGTATACAATCATTAGGTTTCCTTGTCTACATGCAATATGCAATGCTGTTCGGTTATGGTTACTAGGAAATGTGTACATAAGATTGCATTTTGCTCCTATAAGATTTTAATAATTTTTATTCATAAAACTTAACAAAAAAATTAATTGTTTGTGTTCACATTTAAAAATAAGTTTACCTAAAATTGATAGAACTTTTTTTATATTATTTGATTCACAAGCTTCATAGAGTCCTTGAACTGAATACCTATTTAATTAAATTACAAAAATTAGTTAACATGTAAATTTCAAATAAAAATGAAAAACCAGTGAGCATAAACTTAAATAAATTACTTGAGTAAAAGATTTATTTTAACTTAAAATTATATTTCTGTATTTGACTTTCAATGAGTGTACTTAACTTTAAAACATACATTTTTATCCATATAATGTTATATTGACATGCACACTTAATCGGAAATGCATTGATAAAAATATTCATTTATACACTTTTATTCAAGCAGCGGCAATGATAAAAAGCATTAACTTTATCATTAAGTCAAAAAAAATTTTCTTACAGCTCTTATTAAAACTATAAGACACAAGAACTTAATACTTTTGAAAATAGTATTTTGTGAATACTTATTATAGAATTTTTTCAAACAAAAATCATTAAATCCCAATAAAAAAACCGGAAAAAAAGAAGACATTGATGATATTAAGATGATGTTACTTTACATTTTTTGAAATTTGAATTTGGAAAAATTAGATAAAATTCAATATACCCACAGTAGATAAGGTCATTGGTTCTCAAAATATTTGTTGATATAATCAGCTGATATCTACTAAATAGTAAATACCATCTGAAATTTGAAAATTACAAACAATTATAGAATACCTATTGAGTTTTCATTACTGAAAATTCTAACAGGTGTATGGGCCATACAGCTGTACAACAGTATATTATTGTACATTTAGAGAAAACGTTAAAATAAAAACTATCAAAGTGTATCCCCCCACCCCAATACACCACTGAACTATCTCATTAATAACTTCCATTGTAAAAATTTTAATAACTTACTTAATACGTTTGGTATCAGCAATTTCGTCCTGAAGTTCTTGCAAATATTTAGAAAATTCATGTACATCAATTTCTGATGGACAATCAATAGTACTTAATTTTATACTCCCCACTTCCACTGTAACATGTTGTTTAAACTCTTCATTATGCTGTATTTGTTTCTTACATTTAACTACAATTCTTTTCAGTTCAAAATCATAAACATTAGGGTCACCACAGTGTAAACAGCCCCTATCATTTTGATGGCAACCAATGTGAAAAAAATGTTTATTTTTGCACATCATAAATATACCCTAAAATAAATAAA
Organism: Aulacorthum solani; assembly: GCA_008528875.1. Taxonomy (NCBI): domain Eukaryota; kingdom Metazoa; phylum Arthropoda; class Insecta; order Hemiptera; family Aphididae; genus Aulacorthum; species Aulacorthum solani. Next base: position 8,088 of record PVMI01083185.1, read on the forward strand.
AAACCTCACAATTAATATAAATCTCAATTCCTATTGTTGAAATTAAATACCAACAGTGATATTTATACATAAATAATTTTATTCTAGGAAATTAATTATAAAATAATGTTTTACCTCAGAGCAAAACCGTCCACAACGTGGGCAGCTGTGGTGTAAAAAGAATCGCCTCATATGATGTTGACAGTATGTCACATAAGGTAGAACAACATTTGCTCTTAACATGGGCATGTTGCCATATTCATCTAAATGAGAAGCTAAATTCTGACACGCATAAACTTTTCCATCCATGCAATCATAAGCTTTACAAGAAATTTTTCCTTCGTCAACCATAACTACTTGAATACGTTCTTGACACAAACATAAATTGATTTCTTGTACCTCAAGGCTACTGTAATTTACTTTATCTGTAAAAATCAAGTAAAATACAGGACATGAAATATAAACTAACATTAGCACCAACTACCTACTAAAAATACAGCATTTCTAAATATTTTTATATAATAGTTAAGAATCACAAGTCCTATGAATAATGATAATTAATCAGATACCAATAAATAAAAAACCAAGATCATCTTAGACTGGACTTAGTTCATGTTTTGTTTTAGGTACCATAGATTAAATATATTTACGACAGATAATTATAGTGTATTTATTGACAATATTACTTTGTAGACTAAATGCTCATAAATCCAGATAACATAAAGCTATATACTATAAAATCGAAACAAATGAGCATCAAATCAATTGCAAGTTAAAACCATACTTAGGTAACTAATATATTTTTATCTCTAGTTATAGGTACCCAATTTATTATTAGTTAAAATTAATTTATAATACCTTCAGTATCAATAGTTGAAATACTCGTATCCATATCGTCCTGGTCATTTCTTTCACTAGACATTAACGTCCCTACATCACTACCAACTGAAAATAATAATTTCAACATAGTGGTTATATCATATAAAATTTTAATTTAATCCAAAAAGTATACCTGAGATGGAATGTCTTTCTGAATTAGTTTCTGACGAGTCTACATCAAAATTTACAAGATCAGAGTTTAATTGATTACAAATAGCTTTCTTAATTTTTGGACGTTCTTTTTGTACTGTTTTTTTCTTAAAAATATTATATCTTCCACCTCTAAAGAACTTTTTTTTCTTCTTTTTATGGTCTGTTATAATTTCTTCATTTATTTCCTCTTTGATTTGTACATCTTTTTTAATATCCTCATTTTCATTCTCAATAGGGGGCTGTGTACTAACGGGAATAACATTAACTTTACTTGCAACTTCTTCTTGTTCTATTTGTATTTTCTTAGGTAACTTTTTCTTTGAATTCATATCAATACTGAACGTTCTTTCTTTTCGAGCAATAGCAGATTTCAACACTGATTGATTACTATTGTTAGATCTTCTTGAAGACCTTTTGAGAGGTATAACTTCAGTGCTGACATCATTGATTTGTTTTTTTCTTTTCGGGCTATTAGAACTGTAATCTGTAAGATTGCTAGAACTCACATAAGAATCAGGTTTATTTTCATTCGGCCTCAATGTCAAGATGATTCTAGGTTTTTCTTGCTCGATTTCATCAGCATTAATAGTAGTTGACGTACTATCGACTTCAGGCTGGTTTTCATACATTTTCTTTCTAGATCTGATACTAGCTACTAATTCTTCATCTACTTGTCCATTCAACTTGAGCATAAGCTCTGCAATCTCATCGTCAGGGCTTTTTGCTACAGAAAATTCTTCTTTTATAGTACTTTCAACCACACTTGTTGTCACCATATTTTCTTCGTTTGCTTTGTCATCATCATCAGAATGTCCTTCATTACTAAATCGATATTTCATTCTAGATAATATCTCCTGAATATCAGGCCTAGTAGGCTTTTTATCTTTTAAGTGGTTCATGGTCTTAAATTCAGCAATACAACTATCACAAGAATCACTGAAAAAAAAAACAAAAAGTTTGTAAGTAAACTATATGAATCGACTATGAACTAATAAACTAATAAACTATACTAATTAATAAGTGCATTAACCATCAGAAATAAGTTAAAAGATATGTTCAATACTATCTACTCTGAAAGACATTTTAACACACAATGACTTAATTATATAAAATATATGAGATAACAGTAAAACGTTCGCAAAGACAATATGTTATCATTAGAATAGATAGGTGCTGATTTGATTTATTGAATTGGAAACATTTAAATACAGCCAAAACTTTTATAAAAGTGGTATTGTAACAAAAAACAGATTAATACTTCATAAATTATCGATTTTGCTAGCTAGTGTTGCCAGAAATGTACATCAAATTTATAAAACTATTATGTAAACACTTAATTTATACTACCTGAGTAGTAAAAAACAGATATGAACTACTTCACAATTATTTATTGTGAAACACAATATGAAAATTAAAAAGATGTATTATTGTTTTATTCCAATTTTTTCTAACGTACACCTATTCAAAGCACTAATTAAATACCTAAGGATGTTATTTTGAACTTTATGACTCAGTTTACGAAAAAGAAACCAACTGTTCAAACATTTACATTTTATTACAAATAAATTGATTACTTAGATTATTCTGAAAATGATAAAAATTACTAGGTAATTCAGTAATTACTTTTAGTATCAGTGAACTATTACACTTATCTGTCCCGTGCCTAACCTTGTAAAATTTAATTGTTTCGGATGAAATCAAAATTGCGACTGAGCACTGAGATGACTAGGTATGACGGTTGAGACAAAAAGTGAAATTAGTCGACTATCAACAGTTCTTGTCCTTGTCTTTGTTTGCATTAACTTAATAACAGATCAAAAAAGATTTAACTATTTCTGTTGGGAAACCTAAGTACAAAAACTGTACTCTGAGCATCGGCCGTACACAATGTATGAACACTAAGGCCAAACCGACCTGTAGATTAGATCAGAGGAAGGGACGTTTGATCAGTGAGTCGTTAGAAATGACTAGAAAACAGAGGAGTGCTATACAAGTGACGGTCATGTCAAAGGTGTGTAGAAGACTGTATGACCAAACGAAGAAAAAATTTGGTCACCGGAGAAGAAAAAATCCGTTTGACACTAGCAGGTACTCTGTACACGAAGGAGGGCGCACACAGAACGATCACAGGAAGGAACAGGAACAAGAAGAACAAGAAAAAGAACAAAAAGGATAAGAAGAACACAACACTTACGGTTCTTCAGTCTCCTCTGGCGTCCATGGTTCCTAGAATTTGCGAGTGGATTGGCTGCAATGAGCCAGGGCGACTCAGCCTGGACGTGCCTCTGACATGGAAAGCGGGAAAGTCAAAAGCTCGACGACGACTCGACGACAAGCAAAATCGGTCCGAAGAGCGACGGTGGTGCGTGCGGGACGGCGCGCGGGGGCAGCGCTTTCGGCGGCGCTAAGACGTAACGACGCGAACGACGGCGGCGGCGACTACGGCGGCGACGGCGAAGATGTTCTTCGGTGAACGAAAACACGCATGATCACCGATCGGTACATGTAGTATCGGGCCGCACTGTTGCCAACCTCGGCGGGTCTCGGTACCGTGTTTTCCGTACAATGTGTATAATAATATACCACTACTGTAGCAGCCGGACTACGTCTATATACTTACCACCGTGAATTATTATTGCGGAGCTTTCGCTCGGCGGAACGGAACGGCGGCCCGCGTGGCGGTATAACAAGTGGGCGCGCACCCGCGGGGCCGTCGTCGCCGGATCACGGAGTACCGTCGGCGCGCTACGGCCTAGTCCCCTCCCCACCACTTCGGCGAACTTTCACCGTTCTTGTCGCAGTCGGTGACGTCTTCAGCGGACACTGCTGAACGCGGTCCGAATGACACCGCCTTGCCGGTATTATCGGTATTTTATTTATAATATTGTCGTGCCGTGCCCGACACGACTGATGGGCCTATGGTGCGCCTACCACGGTCTATTGGGCAGGTTCCGTTCCGATCGGTCGCGATACCCCACTCAATACTCTGCCGAAGAACACAAGGAGACTCCGAGCGCCCGTGGTACGGATGGCACCTCGACCGTTTTGGAACCACTGCGATGTCGGTGTAAATTGTTATGTGATAGCGTCATCCGCCGCGCGCCGCTTGTAACAATTAATAATATAATATAATATAATTAACTAACGAGTCGTCGTAAATCGTAACTAGCAACGTACAATATGAACGACGACAGCACTATAATATCGTAACGATTGACCAGCCGCAGCTGCCGCTCAGTCGTCTGTAGTGTCGTGTACCGCGGGTTGGTTAACCTCATGGCCCATACGATTCCCTTCGCTCGCCGCCTTTCCGTAGCTCGCTCGAGTGCGCATACCGCGACGGCCGCGGCGTGCGCTGCACACAGACCGCCGCCGCCCGGTAAATGGTATGATCATTACATTATTTTATACCACAGCCGCTGTCGTCGACCACGACATTCGTGCACGCCGCAAATAATATATTATGTTATCATTAAGTAAACCTCGTAATGGCGCAGAATAGATTAGAAATAAATGGTTATAGTTGGTAGGTACGTCGTCTCAATGATGACTTAAACAGATCCATTTCGTCATGGTATCCATCGCATCTCCATAAGTTTTCAGGGGAACGTTAAAACTGTTGAAAAATCGCGGCGAAAAAGAACACGAGGACATTTTACCTTGATTCGTTGTTGGACTTGATGATTTTTGCCAAAAATGTAGATACGGCGTATCTCGTATTCGGTTTACCAAACGTTGTACGATATCGCCAAGACATTGAGTGTAGGTGCACTAGAAAACTAATGTTTGGTCGCAGAATAAATATGATCCATTCTGTGATGGTTAGACGTAGCTATTCGCGGCGGGTGCGTTTTATCTCGTTTACGCAATAATTAGTAATAATTATGGTTTCGGCTGTCGCTGTTTGCGATTATTAATCAGTGATTGACGTACATGTACGGGTGGTTACTATTGTTTGCGGATACTCACGACT
>PVMI01083198.1:0-12878 GCA_008528875.1 Aulacorthum solani
ATCTAAGACATGTACTTTTAATTCTCCTAGACATTTCCGTCACTTTGAATGCATTACCAACGATTCGTAACCAGTAAGTCCATCAGATGAAGGTTTATCCTTTAGCGATTTTTGTGCGTTTGCCGAAATGAAAGTGACGTTCATCCTTTTTTGAATTAACATTAAATGTAAAACGTAGTTTATTCGATGTATGTATCGCGTACGTTTTTTCTCAACCGTATACAAAGTTCACATCATACGGTTTTATTTGTATAAATAATAATTGTTATTTGAGTATATCAAGCTCATGTCGATATCTTAAAGCTTTTTTCAGATTTTTACTTTTATTGCCAGTCAGTTTTAAAAAAACGGAAAGTAGCAATTGCTATATGTACGTAGGTAAGTAAGTTTCATAATATGTATCTCATCGTTGAGTAGGTAATGAAATGATTGTGTTACATTTGAATCTTCAATTATTGGCTTAGTAATCGTTTATAATATAGCATTTATTGTGTGTGGGAAATCATAAATTAATTAGTTGATTTTCCAAGTTTCAAAGATCAATAATTTTTTTTACTCATAAGAGGAGAATTCATTGTTTTATGATTATTCAATTTTATCACACATCATTGTTAAACCATTATATCCAACTGAAGTAAAATGTTATGTTGAAAAGATAAAAACATTTTTAATTATTTATACACTCATTCATTTAAATTATTTCCCTTGTGTGTTTGCATATTATTCTAAATATTGTAAACCTAACCAACTGTATAAACGAATTAAAAATCATTTATTTTATTGTTAGCTGTTTATGGAATATTCAGTCGATTTAAGATAATTTCATGATACAAGTTTATTGAAATAGACGATAAATAACAAAAGTTGGTATTGTTATCTACTTATCTGGGTTTCCAAAGTTTAATCTTGTTGATTATTTTTACAACAAATAGCTTAGGTGTTAAGTTACTAATCTATAAACTTGAATAACAATATTGCCTTGAGATATGTTGTTGTAGCACTTTCGCAGTCTACCTAGTAGTTTATCCTTCTTATTTGAAAGCGTAATATACCTTGTGGCAGATTTTGCCTCTGGATACACACAGCCTACCAGACCAACCATTATTGGAGACACATGAAAGGGAGATAGCTTTGATAAAATTGGTGGAGGCTTATCGGGATCTCGACACTTTCTAGTGAAATATTCAATGTAATACATGCAAAACATCCACAAAACGTATCATATAGTAGTTTTAAAGATACCTTAAAATATTAGTTAGGTATAAGTTATTGTTTATTTTACTTACCAAGTTTTCAAATCCACGCATATAAAACACGATATATGGTCTCACATTTGTCCGCCCTGGTTTAATTAGCACTGAACTGCACCTGAAAATGGAGCGAATTTAATTAATTCACTCAGTCAACATATATGGGAGATAGACATAAACTAAGACATGTTGCTTTTGAAGGGTAAATGCAATTTATGACTTTATATATATATATATATTGCAGAGGCCGGAAAAGTGGAAATTTCTCCGTTTTAAATTAATTATAAGATAGACGAAATGCAATTATAATTACAAGTACTAAACACCTTATGTAGGTGTTATTTTAAAGTATGACAACATAATACGGTTTTCATAAAATACAATATCCAACACAAGCACAATACTCAATGTTTTAAGATAATAAGCAATTTGTGATTGCAATAATTTAATTTTCTCTAACCATCTATTTAATAATTTTTTTTTTCAATTGTACACAAGTAATTTGTGTGTTCAAACATAGACGTTTTTAATGTTTATGGTAAATACAAATGAAATTAAGATGAATTCATATTACAACTATAACTAAAAACGTAAATTAAAAAAAAAATCAAAAATTGAAGAATTTCATAATAAGTGCAATTGAATGTGACATTTTTATATTGTACTTTGTAATTTTTACTTTTGTTAGAACTTATAATATGTTTTGAGTATTTATTTTTGTGAACGATGTTTTTATAATAAATTGTTCTATAGTTAAAAATTAAACCAGTAATTTTGTATAGGTACTATAACAGTTTTAGTTGTGATAATAATTATAGCTATATTTAACTACTTAAATTATATTTTTATTTATCATAACTGAGTATATTTTGAATCAAAGTAAATAGTTCGTTTTTCAAGTCAGGATTGTACAATTTTGTATTGTTATATTGCAGTTTGGTTTTATTTTATAACATATATGAAAAATATTACAAATAAAACATGACACATTAATACATTTATTGTTTTAACATTTTTTTATGACGCCAAGGATTTACCTGTTATATGAATTTAAAGTGTTTACTCGTTTTAATGGTTAAATTATAGGCAACGTATATATATATATATATATAAATATATTTTAGAGTTTTCCATATTAAAAAAATAATAATAATAATTTAAAATAACTAAAACAATATTATTTTATGACTTTTTTTGAAAATCATTGAAATAAACATTTTTTATTACACTTTTATAAATTCATTCGAATTATATGAGTACCTATTTTAAGTATTAATATTGCGTTTAAAATAAAAAATATAATTTTCACAAATCAAAAATAGACAAAGTAAGATATAAGATGAATACTATTTAATTTGTATTCAAATATGTGATGATATGCGCACTATAACGATAACGTGCTAAATATTATTTAGACAATAAACATTAATTATTTATTCACAATTTTCAAAGTATACTATAGTATCATTCTTAGAAACTATAAATTATTCCATCAAGAATTGCCTGGACGCCTTTATTATACTTATGTAAATCCAGTTTCTTAATAATGGACCTTAAAATTGAATGGTTAATGCGAATATGTGATGCTCACTTATTGCCATTGTGCTCACCCATTGTAATTGTTTCATAACACTACCTAATAACATTGTCAGAATTAGAAAATTGTATTTTATTCTGAATAATGTGAGCACTATGCAGGTAAATTGCATATTTGCATATTATATTTAGCTTAAATTGTACCTACATCAAAGTCTGAATTATATTCTGTTTATATTACGCCCCGCTAATGCTAATATCACGGTATTTTCTTTTCAATATATACGTCGGGCTTATAAGACTCTTCGAATGAAATGATACCGCTACCATGCTTTCATTATTGCCTATGTCTTGATCAAATGCTGAAAAAGTATAACTGCATACAATTGATAAAAAAGTATACAGTCAAAGCAAAGGGATTGAGTGGAACATATACTGTAGGCTTTCGATGTGTTGAATTTGTATTTTGTGTTGAACTTGAAAAGATGAGTGAATTATCGCATTTAAAAAACGAATCTCAGTACTATCCAATTCCACAGTATAATACATTTTGTTGAAACTAGATTTTCCATATTTTTAAAATATTCTGTAAGCAATTAATCTTTATACTTGGGAAAGTTATAAGTACTGAGAATAAAATCAAATATAAAAATAGGCACTCGTTTGATGACGTAAGAAGTGCACTAAATGAAAAACAATTACCGGAGAAGTTAATCTACTCTATAGGTATTGAGCAATGAGCATAATTGAGTGTGTTACTGTATTGCATGTGTTGAATTTCATTGTTGAAACAATGATAAATCGTTTCATAGGAAACACTATTCTGAGGTGAGTCGGGTTCTATTACTAAATATATATATTATAATATAATTTTTTATCAGGACTAGCAATAGGTCAAAATAATTTCTCCAAAACATCACATATACGGTATTATACACTAAAATATATTGAATGGTAATTATTATAAAATGTCATAAATTATTTTTATCAACTGAAATGGCTGTACCAATGTATGTACCATAGAACGGCTTAAATTTGTTGGCTCACATAAATACAATTACATATTATTACACTGTAATGGTCGAAAATTCGTTGCCCGAGCCAATTGTTTAGTAAAAAAAATATATTATCCTCTCACGGAATAATTTTAAATGAATGTCAAATTCATATTGTCAAATATGAATATGAGTTTATGGTGTGATTATATTTATGATTATTTTATTTTAATTGAGTTTGTAATTTATTTTATTAATGCTTGCAAATTTAATTCAAACTTAGTTTTATCATGTTCTTTGGTTATTAAATGTAATAATTAAAATTGTTTGTGAACACTTTAAGTATTTAAAAAATTACTTTACTTCATTTAACTGAGCTCCTAAGGTATTTCAAAACGATTATTATTAAATACTGTGAAATTTAGAATACTTAAAATGTACATTAACACAATAAAGCTGTCGTATAGACAAGATAGAAATAGTATATAGTGAGTAATTGTTCAAAAACGTTAACATCTTTATTTCCGCTATACTAAATAATTTATCTCCACAAATAATTCCCATTAGAAATCTAAGTTTGCATTGAAAAATGTATTAATTATTAGTTTTAATATCATTTATGATAAATTGATAATTGATAAGTTTCTATAGTTGGTGGTGTATAATATATTTCGTCTAATTATCCAGTCCACTTGTATGATGTATCTTATACAAGTTCCGTTGAGAATCTAGTTAACACATATGACAGTCAAAACTTTATTTTTCATGGTCACTTTAGCCTGCTTGCTATAAAATATATATCTACCTAATTAATTTGTATGCATATTCATCAACTTCCGATACTAGAATGCAAATGGTCAGCATTATGATCGTATTTATATATTTTGTTTTAGGTTCACAGTATTTTGAACTCGTGTTGTTCGTTGTTACAATTATGTCTAGTGTTTGTGAATAATAGATATTCAATTTAGTATTAATGATGTTTATAATTCCGTGATTCTTGAAGATCGGCAGGTATCACGATAGGTATATATCAGCTATTTATTGCAATTAAATCATTAGGTTGTTAATATTTTAATCGTCACAAATTTATTTTAGTTTCAGTAAACCAAATTATTTGTAAATTTAAATTTTTTTCCTGCCAGTAAATCAGATAAATGAAATTTCTCAATGCACTACCAATTAAGCTATACTTACTTACGTGTCTTATAGTGCACAGTCATGGTATTTTATAAATCGTTTACAAGTAAAAACTTTACAAGGGAGCACCGAGCAAGTAATATCGCAACTAGTACAATGAATGTTAAATAAACAAAATTATAATTACTAAAATACATCGAATTAAATTGTGATACCATAAATGTTTCAATGACAGTCTATTAAACTGAACAGTACGACATCAATGATCAATGTCTCAACATTATTATATAATAACATAAACGAAATTAAATCAATATTTAGTTGCTACTGACCAAAAAACACATATTTTAGCAGTGTTCCCGGTTCATCTCGGCTTTCTGGCAGTTTTCGACTTGGGATTGAGGCGTGATCTTAAGTATTTCATAGATTTTAATATTCGCACAACACCAGTATTATTTTTTTACCAGGAAGACGAGTGTAAACAACTGGTATGTGCAATGTTTTGTTTTTATTAGGTACATATAATTATATATTATATAATATTTATATTTATATTATATAATTTATATTATTCGAAATAAATTACTAGTACCAACGCACAAGAGTCACTAAAATATAGCTTATATTATCACACAGCAGAATGCACATTGATGTTCAACACAATACATTGTTAACTAACCAGTATACGGGTAGCTGTAAACAACTTTACTAAAAATATACCAAAAAGATAACTATGATGTTTAATAATTTATAACTGCTTATCTGCATGACATAACGTTGGGAAGTTCACGTTTTCTAGATTCCATATTCTATTGTTGGTATTTTTCTATTTGCGATATTTTTTTTTTTACCTCGGTGACATTATGTCATTGACTCTTCTACTATGTACGATATGTTGCACTTTTCAATTTTGACGTAAGTTCCATGTGTTAGCTTTTCTAGGTCTGGTTTACCATCTTGTTTTTTGAAGTACTTGATTGATGTGATATTTTCAAAGAGAAAAACTAATGCAACCTATGAGGTACCGCATAGCCCACGGGATTAACGTACATTTCCTTTGATTTTTGCAAAATGAAAATGTGGGATAAAAAGTTAATCGGAAGATTGAGAATCAAAATGTTGTTCTAATCCCAAAAACTTTTGGTATTTGGAAACAAAAAAAAGTGGAGCAGTGTTATTCCTAAAACAGATTATGTGAATGGTGTTATTACTTATTAGTGGTACCTAATAATAAAGACGTTATTATAAAATTATAATTAACTGTGGGTTGATAACTCAGTAAACAGCACATAAATGTCTCAAAAAAAAAAAAAGAATTGCAATAATTTCTTTGATGAATTATTCGTCTAATTTTGCATCACGTTTTATGATCTCAAAGTAATTTTTTTAAATGAAATTCACCTTGAATTTGGTCTGTCAAAATTGTTATTGATAGTTAGCCAGTTGAACCGAATAGACTATCTAATGATATTTTATATTATTCTACACAATGTCTAGAATTATCTTATCTATTACATCTTATATTTCGAAAATGTGTGTTTGGAAGTGATCATACCAAGCTATTTAAAAGTAGCACTATTTTTTTCTTACTGCCTAAATGTAGCGACAAAAAACAATAAAGGCAATACATAAGATTTAAATTGATTTTACAGAAATTATTTTGAAATAAAATAAAAGTAATGATTAATTATTTTAGATTTTTAAAATCTACCCAATTAATTTTTAAAATTATTGTAGATTTAATAGTTTTATTAAACTAGTTTTTTTATGAACTTTAAATTTATTAAATTCTAAAAAAAATAATATCAAACAAAATTATCGTTAATTTGGTGTGCTAATAATTAAGTTATGATAGTATGAATCACAAATTCAATTTTTGTAAGGTGTCTTCTCAAAACATTAAATAATAAAGATAATAATCAAACATAAACATAATATTATAAATTATGGATCATGTTTAAGTATATATATATATATATGTGTGTGTGTTATTAAATTAAATTGTATTTAATTATTTTTATTTTATTTTTGTTAATGATACCTAACATGCAAATTTTCGTCCACGATCTAAAACTACTTTAAGTCATTAAAAGTGCCAATTATATTCTTCAGCCTCTTTGTGAAATTAATTATGCATAAATATTCATGATCGGTGCGTAGTGCCTTAATTACATTAGTTACAAAATGTAAATTAGCATCTTTACGCGGTCAAGATCTCCAATATCTTCTTTAAGGAGAAAAAAGGGTAATGCAATAATATGCCATACAATTATATCTTAAGTCTATTTAAACATTTAAATATTTAATAATCCATTCTAGTTACCTCTTATGTATAATATACAATCCGATAGACTTAAATTGGTCAAATTACAAATAATATAAAATACATTTGAAAACGGACGTGTGCTGTTGAATGTACCAATGTCTGGAATACCCCAAAAAATATCTTCTAAGACATTCTCTCTGCTGCGCAAAATGTAACGGTCAACCGTAATCATATTTTTGTATTCATCCCCAATCCTCACAATGTTAGAGTCTTATGGACAGTAAATATCATAATATTATGTATAGTTCCATGCTAATTTCATGTATTTTGTATTTTATTAACTGAATCGGTAATAATTATTTATAACTATAGTATATTCATAATTTGTAAAACTTTAGTGCTCATTGTACATCGGTATAATAGTGCTTTAACTAATTTCAAGGTCACGATTTTGGAACGCTCCTAATATCGGGAGTAAAGTAGGTATTATCGTAATATCTTGTGGTTTAACCTATTATTTTAACATTATTTCATAATTCAGTTAACTTTGGCGGTGTTCACCTCTTGATGGTGTACTTTATTATACAATACAGATAAAATATGACGACCATCAACAACACTATTTGGTTTGTTAATTTTTTGTTGATTAGATTTTATTTGAAAAGTGATTTATTGGAATTTGAGATATCTATTACAAACCCATGTCTCTCAAGTCGTTTAGGTGCATTTCCTTTGTTGATATAGTTAGATGCTAAGCGCTTAATGAGAGGGTTCTGATAATAGCTGCATGGGGTGGTTAGGCGATTTTTTTTTCATACAGCAGGAAGGTAGCTCCTGAAATAATATTAATATGTGGGTCGGAATATAATACCCGTGTAGTTAACATAAGATAACATAAAAACACAGAAGACCACTCTGTATAGTGTGTACAAGATACATAGTATACAAAATAACAAACAAAAAAGTGACTGTTTCTGCAGGTTAAATGGATCACCCAACATAATATGAAGTATTAAAGATACTTGCATAACCATCAGTTATAAAAAAAAAATCTCTCCCTTGACTCAAATCTGCTTTTAATTTTATAAACTACGTGTAACTTTGGTATTGATAGAAGAGACTATTATAGAGGGTTTAAAAGTGCTAACGAGACTGATTTAATGAAAATGCATGTTCAGAGAAAAACGAACAATAGGCTTTACTGAATTGAATAAAAGTAGCACGCATTGTAAATTTATTTTTTCTTATTAAAGATATATAGGTAATGCAGTGAAAAGACACAGTTACTATTACAAAGTTAATAAAAGCTTAAAAATGTGCAACTAATCTTCATTTATTTTTAGTATGATAGAATTAAAATTTGCTGCAAAAAAGTGGGATACATCGTAATAGTTGAGTGGGCTTAATAGCCGGGTTTTTAAATTTTAAATCGACAATCAGTCATTGTATTTGAAAAACGAATATGCGTATGACTCGGTTAAACCCCTACAATTTTTTATCGATGATTTTTGATTCAAAAGTAATTTACAACACAAATATAATATGCGTAAGTTTTTTTAACCTGTGAATTTTTTAGAGTCATAACTTAGCTATGCTTTTCTCAAATGATTTTTATAGTATATTTATATATTTATATATATTGTAAATATAATATCAAATAATAGTAACAATAAAAAAAAGACAATTCGCTTTTTTTAGCTTAAATATTTAGCTTATGAACAATTATAGTAAAGTATGTTCTTTTAAAATTAAAACATTAAAAATATTTTAATAAACAAATTTGTTTCTCATTTTTAATAATTATTGAATTACCTCGAGTATTTTATATGCAACTAAATTTGTTAATTTTTTTTTTTTAATTATTGTGAATATATTTTGAATCTCTTTTTTCCATCTCGCAATGTATTGAAATAAACTGGGTTACCCGATCGTCGTTACATCTGTTTCATTTAAATACGTTGGGAACGCTTTTTAATTTTTCTGCGATCGATTGAAGACATATTTTATATTTCGTCTGAAATTTATTTCAGCAATACAATATATCTTTTAAATAAAAATACTCAACACTCCAGTACATAATTTACATATTATTATTATTATTATTATTATGAACTTATGCATAAGTTATAGTGTCTTAAAATATATATATATTATAGGTACATTATGATGATTAACTTTAATAATAACTTTTGTCAATATATTATTATTTTTTAATCTATGTACAAAGTCAAAAAATAACTATACAAATAACCGAATTAAAAATAATTACATTTTAAATAAATGTTTATCCAGTTAGACCTTGGCGTTTAGTTAAAATAAAATATAATTAATAATTAATTATCTTGATGGTTATGTGACTTATATATTGAATTCATTATTTTTATTATTTTATGATTTTGACGTCGTAAATGTTAATAATATTTCAAAAGTATAACATTGTTTAATATGTTACCATCGTTTATTTTAATGTTTTTGAATGATGAAAGTCAAAATAAAACATATTTACATTCATGTGTTATTATTATTTTTTTGTCTCTAAAAGTTTTATGGTAAATTATTTCGAACACCAAAACGGGTCACAAATCATTAATGAATATTAAACGAATTAAATTTTATTTTTATTTTTAATTCGTGACATTTTTATATACCTAGGTACTATTATTTTTATAATAGTCGCATCTAAAATATATGTATACCTGTATGAACATAAATTTTATGGGTACCTACATATTGCACTTTTATTATATTTAAATATTTTTCAATAAATTATTGTAATCTGTAATCGGTCTACACTAATATAATAACAATGACAGGCAACTAGTATATATAATATTCTCATAGAAATGTAGTTCGAATTTCTCTTGAATATATTTTCCAGCAGAAATTCATTAGTTTTCGCCAAGAGAATTATCTGACGTCCATTACATCTAGTATGAATAAATTGTATAGCCAACGATGAAAATTACATCATAATTACCCGGAAAGTCATAAGTAAACTTTCTCTATGAATGAATTTACATTAAACCATCTACAATATATTTCTATATAAATAAAGTCATTGTTTAAACACTATATCTATTATTCACATTCTTGTATACATTATGATAGGTACATTTAATCACCAGATTAGTCATACAATTATCCCATTAATAAAAAAAAAAAACAAATTATAATAAATTTAGTATTTTATTACTTAAAAAAAATCTTCCCTAGTATACCTACATAATATAGTACCTATAATACTAAATTACATTATAATGACAACAAACTTTGCCAAATATCAATTCACAATTTAATATTCATACACATCTATTACTGTATTTAGATTCATATTTTTTTTCTCTACAAGTTGTCGAAGTCAAATAAATCGAAAATAGATGAATTATATTCTATAACGTATGATTATTTAAAAGAAACGATGTCATCATTATTTTTTTGTTTAAATCCCGTGCAGCAAGTTTTAGGTACATTATAAGCAGTACGGGTAATGTTAATATAATAATAATCTAAATATTATAATCTTTAGTATTTATGTAAGCATACGTATGTATGTATTTATGTGTGTGTATATGTATATATAGATGTTAATAGGTGAAAAAAATTCCAAAATATGTCTGTATAGTGGGAATCAGTTTTTAGTGTTGTTCTTTATCGAAAAAAAAAATGTTCGAATAATGTACAACTCACATGCCTACATCTCTGGCTGACCGTTTTACTACACGACAAACTGTTAGTCGTCAGAGATAGTATATAGTAAATAATGATAGGTGAGATGGGCACGGGGTGAGGTCTATCGATCTAACAGACAGAAATTTAATCAGCAAGTTTTCCGACCGGTGGCGGCGTCGGTGGCGACGGTGTGGAGGTGGCGGTGGTGATGATGGTGGCGGTGGTAGTGTCGGTATATAGTGGTAGTCCAATGGTAGTGTGGTTTTGGCGCGCTTTAATGCGCCGAAATATCGGTTAAGTCTCGGCCAGCCATAAAAAGGGGCTAAATGAAAAATGACCTCTATAGTCACCCGTTCTCCTGTAAACCCACCGTTAATCCGATTTCTCGTTGGTCCGTCACCATAAAATTTTTTTATTTATATTATCACATCCGTGAAACTCAAAACATAACCGAACACACCCACATGTGTCCAATACGATCACTTTCCACATTAAACCCAGACCAGATAAATATTTGTTTCCTCTCTTTTACCCTCCCCGCCCACCTCTTCGTCATCGCTCTGCTTAAGAGCGTGTTTATTGTCTGTTGATATTGCGGTATACGTTTTTACGGCGGAAGATATGATATTATTTTTATTAAGCTGCCTTTAAATTTTTCGAGAGAATCGAAATGAGTGTCGTTAACAGACGCATTTACTATTAACGGTCACGCCGAAAATCACTAGATCTCGGTAGATGGTGCAGAGGAGTTATACAAACGCCCGCACAAACAATATTATGTAAGTCGTTAAAACAAATGAAAAAATGTATTTCGTAGATATATATATATTGAATCAAATAATTTGGTATATTCCCTAAAAATTCCTGCAATACTAAAAACTAACTCAACGTTGGGATATTAAAAAGTTTTGACATTTAGAGTAAACATTATACAATAATTTAATGAAAATAGTAAATCCTTAATAATATACGTAGGTTTTCACCATAAATTAAATTATTTTTTTAAATCGGCATAATATAATAATAAAAATAATACAATAATATAAAATACTGAATTGTTTATTTTATAAAAATACCTTAAAAATTGTCTTAACAATTATTCATTGATAAATTTATAAAATGTAATTTTATTCATATATTATCATTGTTAATCAATACGGAAATACTATTTTGTTAATAATTATGTAAGACGTGATGGAATATCTCTTATTTTTCTTACATAGAGACAATTTATTTATTATCTTTTATCATAAATTAAGATGTAATTAAGCAACTATTGTCGTGTACCTATAATATGCATAGTGCATATTAACTTATATAATATTAAAACAAATACATAATGTTACAAAGTAAGACAAACTTGTACGATATCATAACATAATTAAATTTATAGTTATTGAAACTTGGAAATAAAATAAATAAATAATTTTAATTTTTATAAATAATAATTACTTTTAAGCTGACACAGTTTTTAAATTTATTTATTACAAAATTAACATACAGAACAATCTCCTCTAGCCAAGCAGTTCAAAATTAATAATTTATTGTATTTGTTTTGTTATTAGAGAGTTTATTTAGGACTAGCAGGTATTCCCAGAAAATGTAATACTAAATAACAAATACTAGGAATTTAGTATAATGTAATCTAATTTCAAAAAAAAAAAAAAATATTTAGATAATATAATTTGAAAAATGCGCTTATTCAGGTACCATTCATCGTTTTCATACAACAATATTGATAGTAAATTAATTGTGTTTTTGTTTACATTGAAAAGTATAATAATAAATTGTGTAGCAAAGTGAATAATGAATTCTTTAATAAACACATAAATAAAATATCTTAAATTGGTAATTAAATCGTTTTCGACAATACTATTATTTTATCTATAAGTAGATACATAATTTCACAAAAAAAAATATTGAAAGAAATTGAATTTCCATCCAAACCTTTGATATTTTGGTCAAAAAATAATTTTGATTAGATATTTAAAATCTATAAAATATTTAAATTTAAAAATTATT
>PVMI01083284.1:0-17539 GCA_008528875.1 Aulacorthum solani
TTGTTAATATTGGAAGCTAAAAATAGGATGGCTTATCTGTATATTTTAAAATCAATGCTCATACGAATAGTACGAGGGGCGTAGCAGGATAAGATATGGATAAATACTAAATAGATTATTGTATATTTTCGTTAGGATAGCCTACATCACTGCTAGATGACTGCGCTATTGTTATAGACAGGTCTTCTCCAGTAGTAGGTATAAAGGCGGGTTTCCACTATACGCGTGAGCCGCGTACACGAAAAATGTTCAGCTATGTCCAACAACACGGTAACGGGATTAAACGTGTGGTAACCTAACTTAACCAACCAATCTCAGCTACGGAGTTAAATGAACGCGCATAGTGGAAACCCGCCTTAAGGTCCATCAAATATCAGTATGGGCGCAGAACGTTTGTCCACGTTAACTCAAAAGCCAACACGTTTAGATACAAATAGACAGAACGTTTGGGCACGTAGAGTAAAAGGTATTTAATAATATAAATTAAAGATTATAATTATTTAATAACATAAATCATTTCATGATTTTACCTGGTAAATCAGAGAACGTTTAGGTTTTCATATATAAGACAAGTTTGTTTACCTATACAATATACATCATGATATTTACGCGAAATCTACAATAGTGGTAGTATATTTTCAATTTTATACAAGCATATGTTATAGTATAATCAATACCTTGATGGAAATTCAAAAAGAAATTTTTAAAAAGATATCCACTATTAAAAGAAATGTTTAAAATATTGCAATAAAAGAGGATTTAGATAAATAAAACATTGAATATATTTTAAAAATATTGTATTGGTTCATGAACTTAAAGTTGACAACGATATTTGTATGATATCAGAAAACATTTTGTCGGAAAAAAGTGAATCTAGATAAAAAAATAAAAAAATACGTTAATACGCACTTAATATTTTTGTAATGAATTATGAATAACCTAATGATTTTCCATAGCAATATTATAATAATAAAAATATTTTTAAGTTTAAAAAAAATGATTGGGAGATTCCTCGTGGTGTCTTCTGGGTAGCGTTAAGTAAACTGTTCTAAAAAGTAAAATAAAAAAAAATGCGTGCCTAAACGTTGGTACCCAAATGTGGTATTATTTTAAAAATTTAATGTACCCAAACCGTTCATTAATTTTTGATTTTTAAAAAATGTCAACCTAAACGGGTGTTTCTAATCGTTTTCCCAAATCCCAGGTAAAAATATCGTTTTGTGCTAAACGTATCAGATATTTTAACTCTGGCATCGCATTTTAAAATGAAAAATATGAAACAAGTAATGTAGATAGACATTTGCTTTAAGAGAATGGTGGGATTATAGAATTTAAATTAAAATCTAAATTTTTCATTTTGATTTCAAACCCTGCCCGTGTGTACTTAATTCAATAAAATAAATTATTCTTTGAAAACATATTATAAAAATAATATAAACAATATACCTAAGCTTAATCTTATATTATTATTTACTTAACACAATGAAGCTATAAAAGGATACATATGATTACATACTGAGTATATTGTATATAAAACCTATGCTTTTATCATATTATATAATATCTGACATCTATGGAAATTGCCAACCGTCGTCATTCATTGGAGACGATTAACAATTTATTCTAATAATTTCAATGAACAAATTTACATCAATAGTCGGACTAGTTGTTAAGCTGTATATCATATAATATGTACTCAAGTATTTCGTTAAATCCAGATTAATTCCATAAAATATCTCGATACTTTCAAGTTGCAATTCGGAAAGACATGAATGGATAAAGATAGCTGGTTGTTCGGCTGGTACAGCTAGGGTTCACCAGAAGAGTCGATGATTAATCGTAAGTTTGTTTTCATATTATTTTGAGGCTTCAATGTACTTTTTAGACCTAAATTAAGTATTTATTTCCATGGAAACAATCCAAACACCGTCTTCGTTTCACCACCACAAGTTTAAATGTACCCATTTTGCCTATACTATACGCTAGGTAACACCCTAGGTTTGCGCGCAGTATTTAAAACAATACATTATTAATCTTTATATTTTATAAATATTATACACCTCATATTTATTAGTACTTACACCTATTTTAACGTAGTTTAATATACCTTGGATAGTTGGATGCCGGTTTCGAATGTTTTTCTATGATATTATTATTTTAGATTCTGAGCGGATGAACGTATTGATTTTACAATGATGTATGTTTTTTTTTGTGTCTGTGTACACGAGAAGTAGTTGAAATAATGCTTCGATTTTCAACTTCAGTAGCTTTTCTGGTTGGAAAATGAATCTAGTTGGTGCATTGGGGAGGTCATTTTTCAAAACTCCCAGTAGTTTTGCTAAAGCACCGGCAAAAACAAAAAAAAATTAAGGAAAAACGGGAATTTTTACACAAAATCGATTTTAGATATTGTTGTAACTCTAAAACAAATGCCTATAGACAGATGAAATTTTAATTGAATGTTAATACTGGCTTTTATATACTTGATAACATTTTCAAAATATTTCAAATTTTTTTAAGTTATATATAGACATTTGAATTTTTTTTCTTATAAATGACAATAAAATTTTATTCGTTGGGTAAAAAAGCTTCAAAATGTAATACAAGGATCCTAATATATTGTTACAACAACAGTTAAAAAATATTAAAAATATGTAGACACAATTTTTTTTAATCAGCATTTACAGTTTGAATTTTGACAAAATACGTAAAACTCAATATAATTTAATCTATTGTATAATATAACATGTACTTATTCTAAATGATTTTCAATTTTGATTTGAAGATTGGCGTCTCTGATGAATTATACCATGACTAAATATATTATTAGTTATTCAGCCATGAATTGGACGGGCAGGTTTGACTTGTTCTGATATATCACAAGTACCTATATTATATTCCTACCAGGCATATTATGTAACTAAGTTTTGGATATTCTTTAGATATCTATTGTAACAGAATCAGTAAATTATTATAGTTCATCTTATCACAAATTATCAGATTCTACAAATGCTATTGTTCATTATCATTATTCATTACCTACTCAATACTTATTATTATTATTATTATTATTTATATTACGCTGTAGTAAAATGTAAGTAATCAATGTTGAAAACCGTAAGAATAAAAAAACAAATTATATTTATACATGAATAATTCAATAATAAGAATGTAATAGGTGTTGGGGTTCTAAATACTAATGTACAATATAAATATATAATATTATATATATATATTATATGGTAGCCAAACCTTTTAATAGTGTAGGTATGCAAGAAGCCTGTGTACAAGCAATGAAGCAAATCAATGTGTTTAATGTTTAACATCTATTTATTTAATACAATCATACAAGTCTAATGATTAGAATTTCTGTTGAGATTCACACTAATAATAGTCATAACTATTTATAAGAAAACACTTGTTTATACTTATAGAATTTTTTATTCCTATTAATTAATTATTTATCAGTAAATAACTTTATTAAAAAAACAAGTTACTTGGGTACAATATATTTTACACAACATACACACGTTACACACATCTGTGAAAGTTAATGATAATATAATATAATTATTATTATATTAGAATCTTTAATTTAATTTAAATGTTTTATATTAATGTTTCCCAGTATTTTCCCGCGGTCGACAGATAGCTAGGTTTGACTGCTTGAACTATCATTATTAACTCAATAATAAGTACCTAATTATTACACTACAGTTTTATTAATTACCGTTCTAAAGGCGAGTCCAAACGAGCAGCTTTTGTGAGTGTAACTTAAATTATGTTTCAAGCTATTATATTCGAAAAACAAATGCCACATCGTCTGAGTACATATTTTCCCTATAACGGCACGGAGCCTAACCTAACCTCACGGCTGTTGTACACTAAAAAGCCGTTACGTCTGGACGAGCCTTAACATTGCAAACGTCGGTCCAACGCTGAACAGGAAAAAACGATTTCAAAATTTACTATTTACTATTTACATAATATTAAAATATATTTCAAGTAACTTGTACGTATAGATCATCGATTGCCATAAATTATATGATGTACCAAAATACACCCTGCGACCTCCTCAAATGACACTTGGCTAGCTAATAATTACATCTATGCTTTTATCCCAATGAAGATTATAAGATAAAGATATTTTCTCTACATAATAGCCTATATATTATTACGCGAAATTACTGAAATGTAAAGTTTTANNTTTACCATATTAATAATACGATATTGAATTGAATTTTTAATACAATTTATGTTCATAAAAATATAAACTCATATCAAAAAACAACACTAATTTTGCATTTGAACTTAAAATTCATACATTTTATAATTATTAACAATATTATTTGTAGGTGTTATTATACTAATTAGGTAATATTTAGTAGGTAACTTTATATATTAATTTATTATAATAGTTATCTAATAAAGATAAGACCTAACTTTTAAAAAAACACTATCAGCTTAGCTAACACTAAGCCTCTGGTATGTAATATATTGTATAATAATATAATATAGGTACTTACAAATATGTATAGGAATTAGGAGATACGTTACTCCACAGAGGTACCCATATGACATAAATATATTTAATATTATAATATTATATGAGGTAACCTGATGTTGACATGTTTTGCAAACCAGTCATGATCATTGAAGTCCATTATTCAGTTGAAATAAAATATAATAAAAAAAATACCTATAAATACCTTCAATAATTTTATATGACCAAAAAATATTTAAACGAGGAACTTAATTCTGAAATGTCTATATAGTTTTTACCATTCTTAAAATGTTAGCTAGTACCTATGTAGTATGTATAATGTAAATTATACGTAAATACAATGGTAAAGTAGAAAAAACATACGTTTTATAAAATAAAATAATTTTTATTTCATTAATTTACATATTATATAAAATACTGTGAACTTCAAAACTCATAAAACCGCTTATATATTGTTCTCTACGTAAATATTTTTTTGCAATCATTGAAATAATATAGGGCTACTAATTTTTGTTTAATCTTGAGGTGAGATTAATTGATTCCAAATTGTTGGTATAGAATTGGAACATAATCATCGTACTGAGCTTGATAAAAATTACCAGCAACAGGTGTTCCTAAATTGTACTTCGATGCAAATTTACTGATTGAAAATTTATCACGGTGTTCGACAGATCTATATAAATAGAATAAAGAATGTATGTATATTAAATTATTAAAACTTTTAAGTTTTAATGGTTAAGTTTCAAAATACACGTTAGGTTTATTAATTATCTTTAGCATATAATATATAATATATATAGACATACTCGTATAGGTATCTATAGTAAATTATATTAATGATTAATATTATATTACCTATTACTTATACGTGGCTCATCGAATGACAGTTTGGACGGTTGTTTGTATACTAAAAACACATATCGATGTAACCCTGGAAAATCATAATATTTTTATTTTTATTTTTCAATTGAACCCGGAGGCTATATTTTCTGCGTGTGCACTTATATCTACAATACACTTTGTGCATTAAAAAATCTCAAAATTTCAATACAAAAAATAAAAATGTGCACCTGCCACCTGAGATGTATCAATGCAAGCTGCCAAGGTTCCATGGGAGCTGTACAGCAATAAATTTAATTTTTGAAAAGAATAAATATAAACAATTTGTATATTGGATGTATTGCATAATATAATAAAGTACATACTTATAAAACACTAAACAAAATATTCCAACGAAAATATTATGATTTTTTTAATTGTAGCTTAGTGTAGATATTTAAATAAGTACTATCATACGTATTTTTTGTCAATGCTAATTTTATAATTAATTAATTAATTCATTATTTACTATTTACTATTTTAATTATATAATTGAGTAAACTAACATAAACAGTATAAATAACAAAAGAAAAATAAGCCATAAAAAAATTATTACGAACTTATTTAAATAAAAACTAAAGTATGTTTTAAAGTTTTAAACTCGTATATTTTTATCGGCCAAACCACAATATGCACAGTGCTATAAAACGTCTGATTTTATAGTTGTGTGCTACAGCTACAGCTATACAGCATTATGAAAAGGGGTAAATAAAGATCTAGACTCTGATAATATTGAAGACACTTTTTACATTAAAGTTAAGTGTTAACATGCCAACTTTAAGTGACTAATACACCCTGAAGCCAATAAGCAAAGACGAAAACTAGTCACTGATTGTATCCATAAACATTATAGAACCATCTAATAAAACATCCTCTAATATTCATGATTGAACCTAACAGTTATTTGATACTTAGACATTTAGCAGTGATAAATCTATAGATATATTAATGATTCATTATATATATTACCGGTTTTTGGTGGAGGTCCAGAACCTACGTATCCGGTAAGTGTTTCTCCCAGGCTCACATTTCCACCGGGTATGTTTCCTACCAACCAATGACGCCATTCTTTTATTGTAGGATTAGCACGACTCGGAGCATCAGGATCTGAATACAACAATAAAAAATAATATTAATTTTAAATATCTTGGTATAATGTTGTGTTATGTTAAAATAAAATTATCATATACACACCGGTCAAACATAGAGTATAAAATGAATTAGGGTCAGCATTCCAACTAACCGAAGGCTGGTCTTTTACCTTAGTAGGTGTAAGTTCATTTCCAAGTAATGCTTTTTCGCCATTCGAATAATTTACCTATAATACGATTTTTATTTTTCCGATATAAAATAATATCTTAATAGATAGGTATGTTTTTTTTCATTTACTTGTATAATTTCTTTTGGAGCAACGGGAATTACATCAGGTACCACTTGTTGATTTTCCATGGCTTGATCGACTTTTAATTTGTGTGCAGATACGCCGATCGTTATACATATCTGTAGAATGAAGAGTGTAATATTTTTTTTAATAAACCAAAAGAAGAAAAATGTTTAAGCATATCAAAATAATTCCTTACTAAACACAAGCTAAAGCGCCACATGTTTGTGTCTTGCAGAAAGTCAAGGAACTAATAGTGTATATAGGTTAGGCAAGCTGATATCGAAGTCGTCTGAACTGATTAGTGAACAAACAGTAAATGAACTCAAAACGTTCACTCGGAGTTATATATAGAGGATAATCATAATCATATTATTTACAACTACTACTACTATTACTACTACTACTACTACTACTACTACCTACTACTGTAGGTACTTTTACTTAGGTCTCCGAAGGTCATTATAATTTTACAATACACTTCAAAGGGTCATTTACAAGGAACATAATATTTCAAAGTTATTACTTATTATGTATCATAAAATAAACTAATTTTATACAGAAGTAATTACTTGGAACAATAAGATTGAATTAATGCTATTTCTTTTAATAATTCAGAATAATAAGGTTTAATAGAATAATTTAATAGAATAATATAATGGCGAATGTTTAAACAAAATATTGGTGCATATCATATAGGACCTAGGTACTGCATTATTATAGATGGAAAAAAACAAATATTATACATACCTATTACTTATATACGTTTTACATTTACAATTGTATGATAATAATTGCAGACTACATGGCAGATATTATAATAAATTATGATGTACCTAGGTGTTATTGTATTATGTATACTTTTTATAATTTATATCCTGGAAAACATTTTTGAACATTTCAAGATTTTCTTAATTTAGTTAATTTCAAAGAACGTATGGTCTAACTATAGTTTATCATTTTAGTGTAAGTATATGATTATATTTAAAGGTTAGAAAAAACTATCGCAGGGCCCCCTCAAAAAAAATAAAAATCATATATTAATACAATACATGTCTTATTGCCACCATTTTTTACAGCTCTATGATGATTTTTAAATTACACTTTTAGAAAAAAAAATGAAATACATAGGTATGAGTAGAGTATTAAATAGCATTTTAAACAAGCTCATACTTTAATAGGTTTTTAAATACAATTTAAAAAAAAATTGTATTACATGATATAAAATAAATGTACTTTAAAGTTTTAACATACAAAACAATCCACCTACTAAACAATATTTTTAAACATATGCCCCTTAAATGGCTACCTCTCCTTATGGTTGTATACAGCTTACACTACAACGTATCAAATTTATTACCAAATTATTAAAGTTTAATTTATTATGAGCTCCGACTTTATTAAAAAATATCCTTGTTTTTTTTTTTATGGAATAAACGATACACTACAATATTTGTTTCATTGACATTTTATATGCAAATTCATAATGCATATACAATATAAATAGGTACTTAAAAATTGCAAAATACTTACTAATAAGTATATTTTATTATTACCATAATTTCCATTTTTTCGAAATTTAACGTATACCATTATTGTTGCTTACATACGTATTTGTATTACAAGGTACGATATACACGATCTTCATTAATAATATTTTTCGGCCAACCATGAAGGTTTTTTAATTTACATATATATTATCTAATACCTACTAATTGTACTATAATAACTAGAAGGTATACAAAGTTTTAAAATACTTGATATAATAGCTATCATTTATAAAAAAAAATATTTGTTACATATTTTAATATTTTTCATATGTAAATTGTAGATACCTACGTAATAAGTATGTTCCTATTGAAATATACTTTAATGTAATTAATGTTAACACTAAGTTTATAACAACTAACAATATAATATACCTATACTTAAAATATTATGGAGTACTGAACCTTTTTTCACTTTTGAAAAAATACAAGTAGCGTGTCCGTGTATGAACATCCTAATTACCTACCTGAATGTAGCGAAAATTATTTCTAGTCAAAACTTAAACATATTTAGTTTTTAGTTTTTGTTTTACTAACTATGCAAGTGATTATCCTTTGTTCATTATTTGTTTATTATTTTTTTTTCTTTGTACCTACTAACTTAAGGCTCTGCAGTTCTTTATTATAGTATAAATTATAATTGTCTACAAACTCTATTATAATAGAGCTTCATACATACCTACCAAGTACCCAGGCAATTAGGCATAGGTACATAATATATTTAAAGCAGACTTGACTTACTTTACAAATCATTCTAAATCTGTGATAACTTTTGTTTAATATTTGTTTCTGAGGCATGATTAACATACTATAATCAACATCAGGTTCTTACTACTTTTGACTAATTAGTGTTATCAGAAATTTTTGTTTAAATGTTGTTTTATTTATGACATCATAAATTATGCTGACTTCAACTAATATTATGTAATAAATCATATTTATGTAATTAACATATAAATATACGTATACCTATTCAAACCTATATTGCATATAGTTCTGTCCTAAAATTCCAAATACTAACTCGTATATAAATAATTTTTACAGAATGTAGGTAGGTACATGGCTATACATAATTTTTATATTTATTCCTTAAAAATACAATATAGGTACTTACTAGTAGTGCAGTATATAACATTATGACGTATCCAAGAGTAAAATTAGCTGGTACCTAGTTGACAAGGTGAGACTTTAAGGTTTTGAGCCCCCTATTAAATCAGGCGTAAAACACCAATAATACCAAATACGACATTTATATATTATATTATACTATAAGTCTATTACTAAATGAGCACCCACCTACATAATGTACATAAATATATTATCAAAAACAACTGTGACTTACAGACATTCTCCATATTTTTTCTGTATATCACGGAGTCCCATTGGCCTTCTCGCCTTACTATGTTGGAATACCCACCTAAATGTATAATACCTAGCCATCTAGGTAACTATGAAGTTAAATAGGCCTAGGCATAAATATATATTAAGTATATAAGTGAAAATAAAGTTTTTCATTAATTTAATAATACTTATATTTATATAAGTAGTATAGTTTTTATTGACATTTTACAAGAAGTTCCACAAATATTAATACTGATTCAAATGTATACCTAGGTATTATGCAGTGAACAAAGTTATAAGTATTTAGATTGAATGTATTAAGTATCTATATCCAGGGGCTGACTGGGAGGTAAACGGCCCAGTATTCTTCACTAATAAACGGCCGACCCAACCCATTTATACCATTCTATAGGTACTATATCTATTGTAGTTTAAAGAAATTTTTTTAATGTAATGAAATTAGTAACGATGTAAAGGGTTTTTTATTTTTATTGCCTGGTGACAGTTTAGACTGAATAGGATGTAGAATATAGGTACTTACCTTAAATTATTTAGGACAGATGACCCTTTACATTTTTCGGATGGGGCCCCAATTTATATTTGACTTAATAAAGCCACCAATTGTCTATAGTAGCCACACAGGACGGCACCTCAACAAACAAAAAAATTTTAAATGTCTGGGAAGATTGCAGGTTACGTGAATCTAAAAAACGATTCCATTTAAAATGTATTTTATACATTTCTTATAATTTTTGTGAGCCCTTTTTTACTTAGATATTATTAAAACGTTCTCCTCTATATAATAAAATAATTTATAAAATGTCAACTATATATTATATCTATATGGCTAATATTATACCTAAAATATGTAATATAGCCTATAGGTACTTATAATATGGTTACAATATGATTATTAGGTATAGCTGGTATAGGTAGGTATTATTATTAGTTATGTACATTATAGCTGAGCTGTAGTTAAAAATATAACTATCAAAAATAAAAACGAATTGACTTCATTAAAAGTTAAACAGTATAATCAACGACACAATATTTATTTATTAATTTACTTACATATTCATATAATTACAATATATTCCTAATAAAATATAAAATAACTTTGTTAGAACCAGGGTTATCTGGATATATTGATAGATAACCGTTGGCTGTTGAATATTTGAACTTTAACTATAATACACATCACTTTTCAGTATTCGCTAAGCCATTAAGCAGACTTTATATTATAATTATTATTATACAATTGGTAGGTATAATAGGTGTCTATATATAGCAGTGCACCTATCCAGGTATTATTAATTATTATGATTGATTGCAGTAAAATTTTTAATTTTTTTCCGTAATCAATTCCCTATAATATTATCTTAGAATAAAATAATAAAACACTGTAAACGAGTAGGACAGTAGGTACATTAAAGAATATAAAAAATTGCCGACATAATGACTTTATTTACCATTTTACTAGGTAATTATAATATCGCATGTCCTCAATTATTATTTCAAATTGGATTTTATACTCCAGTTCATTTGAGGATATCTTAATCATTATTATTTGTAGGTACCTACCTAAATATAAAGCTACTTCAGCACTTGAAACTTTTTTCCTGAGAGCATTTTATTTAGCTAATTACCTATAGCCTATAGGTATACCTATGTGTATATGATGTAGAGACACCTATGTGTTAATTTGTTTAGACATTTCTCAAGATCGATTTAAGAATGGTATTTCTAATTTTGTTGATTTTACTTTATTTTTCTACTTCTTATTCATGTATTATGTATTTTTTTTTTAATTTCAATTGTTTTTATGGTTATATTTGTTTATCAAAAGTGCATTATGCTCATTCGTGAAATATAAATAAATAAATAAATAGATCCGTTGCAAAAAAAAGATTGAGATATGAGGTATAAATGTATGATTGCTCGTACAAACTACAAAGTCAAAGCAAAATACAAAGCTATAAATGTATCACATAAATAACCCCCTATCGTTATTTTTTACAATTATTACATAATATTAAAATAATTAATGTTGCAATATTATACATTAATAAGCCAAAATAATATGGTGGCACGTTGGCCGGCGGGTCGTGGATAAATTTTAAACAACAGTGCGTACAATTCCATTGCGTTCAGGCACGATGGCAACACTGTAATTTACATCGTATTTGCGATATTTCCACTACCGCCAACCACTCGATAATCGGTATAATACTCGGGGAACGTCTTGGCCAATGGCTCTGGACGTTTTGGTACCACCCTCCCTCCACTCCATTAGTCGTCACACCGATCATTTCTTCGTTGTCGTCGCTGTTAACTCGTGTGCGCCGTAATTTTTTTTTCTTTATTCGAAAATCCCAAACACTAATCCAAACTAGCGATGGGTGTCGATGTCACATTCCTGGCCGAAGGAGACGGTAAGTCAAGTCATGTCATGTGACGGCGTCGTTCGTCCGACCGACGGCTGGTGCCAAGAGCGACCGGCCGGCGTCTGCGTCCCACAAGTATTTCAAATTTTGCGTTTAAAGTGTCGAAGGCACAACCATGTCGTCACGGAAAAATTGTTAACTGTTATTGTACGAGGCGGACGAGTGACGACCGTGTCTCGGTCCTGTCAGACAACGGCACAGCTCTGTTACTTATCCGTTTTTTTCGTGTTTGTTTCACAGGTGCCACATTCCCGAAACGAGGCCAGACCGTCACCGTGCACTACACAGGTAACGTACCACCCAAATCGTATAAACAACGTGTCCACTGGACATTGTCCGCCGTCTGGCAATGCCTCCCAACTTTTCCTTACATTGTATGTACGACTGCCCACGATTTCGCTGTATTTCTCTCTAAAACATTAGCCATTAATCTGTATTTATTAATATAGTGCCAACAAGTTCCTTTGCTTTTTTTTAACCCCAGAAGTTAATAAAAAATAGTTTGTATATCGCTTGAAAATGTTACACTGTGGTGTTATAATAAATTAGGAAACTTACATGAGCACTTCTCTGTTATTGATCTTCAAATGACTATTTGGTCTACCACACGAGAAAAACAATTGTAGACTCTTCATACAATTATACATTCAATAATATTTACTAAATTACCTTTTAGTTAGTAGCTTCTCTTAATCTCTAACCAAATATATCTATAATAGGTACATTAACTGATGGCAAGAAATTCGACTCGTCGCGCGACCGTAATAAGCCTTTCAAGTTCAAGATTGGAAGAGGTGAAGTTATCAAAGGTTGGGATGAAGGAGTTGCCCAGGTGAGAAATCATTAAATTAATATACATATTTATATAGAAAACGAAAAATAACTCAATTATTATCACCGTACTAATAACCGATCTAAATATGTTTTTCTCTTTATTAAAAGCCCATTCTTGTAACAAAATTTGACCGTAAAAACATGCTTTTGTACTTTCAATTTTTTCAGGCCTCGTTAGTCTTAGAAACATGATTTTTCACCAAAATAAACTTGAAGAGTTCTTCTAGATGACTATGTGCCAGATTTTTGAATTTTTAAAAAAGGATATCAAAAATCTGGCATTTAATTACCTAGAAGCTTCTCAAGTTAATTTTTGCAAAAAAAATAAAAATCATGTTTCTACAACTAGCGAAAGCTGAGAAAAACAGGAAGTACAAAATCATGGTTTGTTAAGGAAAATTACAGCATTCATGTGCTGCTCTGCTGATTGCAGCAACTGTTCATACCACCACCCCGTGCTTGACTGTAACCATAACTCAACTGCATCTTTTCTGAGGTCAAAAGTAAAAAATTCCAAATGGTTTTCAAAAACGCCAAAACATAAAAAATAAAGGATGAACGGGAAATTTGACTGAATGTTTACATTAGCATTTTCTGTACACAATAAAAATTTAAAAATAAAGTTGTGGGTGATAAAATTTTGACAAAAATTACAAACATTTGCTAACTATTTTGAGTTAGAAATTCATAAAAAATGATGATTTTAAATCTATGATTTGAAAATTTAATACAAGATTCCTCATAAGTTTTTCTACTTTTATCAAAAAAAAAATATCTACTTAAAGTCAAATTAAATTTTTATGAATGTTTAAGTTCAAATTTTTATAGCATTGACCCTAATGATATCTTATTTTGTTGTAATTATAAAACGAATAACTGTAGATACTTGATTAATATTTGATATTTTCAAAATATTTTAACTTGTCAATACAATTTTATTCATGGGGTCAAAAACCTTGAAAATTTAATAACAGATTCTTAATATGCTGTTGTAGGCAGTTGAATAATATTAAAAATACAAATGCGCAATTTTTCTTGTAAGCATTTAAAACTCAGTTTTCGACAACATTTATCAAACTGTACAAATTATTTTGTGGTTAAAAATTTATAAAATGTTTAACTTTTATAGCTAAGGATTGAAAATTTGAAACAAGATAACACGTAAGTAAGTTATTCTGTAACCAAAAAGTCTAAAAATTATATAAACACAGTTTTTTTTTATAAGCCGAGAATTGAAAATTTTAAACTAGGATTTTTATAAAAAGTATATACTATGGCCAAAAAATTAAAAAATATATACTGTCTTCACTCAATATTGTTTTTTGATACAATAATTGTATATCATTGAATTTAAATTTAACCCATCCGTTAAAAAATCTAGATATCTATTGTACAGAAAAGTGGTAGCCACTTGCCCACTTTTTATTAATTTTTTTTTTAATATTGCCTATAAAAAATTATTTGCTCTGTCAAAAGTCATTACACTTAAAAGTGTAATACGAAATCATTCACAAGTCACAAGTAATTACAAAAAAAAGTTGAGTATAAATCCACAATATATTTTTATAAGCATCTGCAGTAAGAATTTTAACAGAATTCGTTAAAACCACAAACATATGCAAATTATTTAAAGTTATGAATTCATAAATATTATGTAAACAATAAACTTTTATATTAATTTAAAAAAAAAATGAATAGGTACATCAACATATTTTATACGAATCAAAACTATTTAAAACATACTAATATGTTTATAGGACACCAAACTATCGTACAAAAGTTACTTCAAGTCACTTGTAAGTTATAACATAAAAAACGAAATTTATTTACTAAAAAATGTATTTAATTGCAATGAAATTTTATTATTTTACATGCACCTATTTTAAAAAGTAATTGGATTAGAATTATAACTAAAATTATGGTGTATAATAGTTGGTATGCTTTATTTATTGGGTTATACTTTTAAGCAAACTGGCGCTTTAATTAATAAATAGGTTGTGATTCACTAGCTATATTAGCCCCGTCGCGCACTGGTATGTAGGAAATACATGGGTGACAATTTATGCAATAATCAATGCATTGACACAAAACGTTCTGAACGACCGTCCATGTAATAATAAAGCACCTCCAGCAATTACTACTCGTGGACCCTGTTGCTTCGAAGATGGCGGCATACAGCTCACGAGGCCTTCTCTTGGGCGTTGTATATTTTTCACTTTTAACAGAACAACCTCTTAATTATTTTCTTTTTCTAGATGAGTATTGGTTCTCGTGCTAAGCTGACATGTTCTCCAGATTACGCGTATGGAGCCCTGGGACATCCTGGTGTCATTCCACCAAATGCTACTTTGATTTTTGATGTTGAACTCATCAAATGCGAATAAAAATGTACACAACACATGCTATTATAACTACTTAAATACTGAAATAAAAAATGCACCTTCAAGACTGACCAATATGTTTTTCCCATCAAATAACTTCATTGCTAAATACTATAATGAAATAGTGTTAGAAAAATATCTTAACAGATTTACTAAAGTTACTAAATTGCCAAAATTATCTATAAGTGGTTTCTAATTATCAGGAATTATCAATATGAATAATCTATTACCTTATAGAATATTGTTGCAATGCAATATATATGTATCTTTTTTTTTCTTTTTTAATCAAACAGAATTATAATTGGAAACAGCAAGTAATAAACAAAATGTCTATACTTATATTTTTTTTTTATGTTTTTTGTCCACAATTGTCAAAAATTAATGAGAACTCGACTACCTGGTGATAAGTAACTATGGCTTTATGTTCAAGGTTGTTACACATGGCACTATTAAACCAATGTACATATCTTTTGTGATGATTTCTACCAAAATTTGGGATGTGTAATTTATTAGTAAGTATTAAATAGTATTTCCAAGAAAAATGTTTGGATAAAATATAACTTCTTCGGTTGTTATCATAAAAAATTTAATTATGATTATGTTCAATAACAGTTGGTAGTAAATGTTTTTCAATATCATTCTGGAATTTTTATAGAATGGGGGTTGGTTGTGTAATTGGTTTTATGTATATTATATTTTAGAACACAGTGTAATAGTTATTTTTTAATTTATTAAAGCTCCTAAAAAAAGGTATAGTAGAGCATACTATGTCATTATTGTATATATTATAATAATTTTAAGTATTGAAGCTTCTATGATTTATATTGACATTTGTCTATAAAAAAAAAATATTGTTTTTACAAATTTTATAATAATCAAGTAGAGTACATGATTGAGCGATTAACTAAATTTTAAAACTTGATGGATTGGTGACAACTATTGATGAATGTGTTTATTGTTTTCCTGTAACCACATATATTTGCTACCCTTATCACTTATCGCTGATTGATTAATAGATTTCATCTATTCTGTGATTTAAGGAAGACATAAAATACATTATACAATTATATATGTTTGTAACACCATTGTTTATAAGCACATTCGCTTAATTTAACCTATGATATTTACTATTTAGTCGTGATATAACCTAGGTTGAAATAGCGTGTACAACTTTACCAATTTTGACAGTAGCAAATACCAGTGTATAATACCTATTTAAGTAAGCAGGTGAGTATATATTTTGACTTATATAATACATTTTCGTGACTGATGAAGTGATGAATTTAGTCAAAATGATATCTTCAAATACCTACGAGTAAAAAAACTATTGTAATTGTATTTTCAATTTTTTTAATTGGTAGGTATTTAATAAACTTAAATTCAATTTTCAAGACTTTTACCCCCCATTTATACTACATAAATCGAAAAAGACAGAAAAGTTATATATAGCACACAAAGTCAGAATATTTCGAAAATGGTTCATCTCTAATAAATGCTAATGCTAATTTCGGTAAGATTTTAAATTAAATATTTGATGTCAGGGATAATCTATACTAACTGAGTGACGTAGAACTACATTTACTACTTTTATTCCCATAAGCACAATAATGTATATAAATATGCGCGAGCCCGAACAATCCAAACGACGTATTAGTCTCGCCTCCCCAATTTTCATACGTACCTATTTTGCCTATACTATACGCCGAATAACAATTTAGGTTTACGCGAAATATATATTATTGATCCTTATATTTTTTATACACGATAGTACGATACACTTCATATTTGTTAGTATGTACACCTATTTTACTTTATTTTTGATTATAATCTATCATATTAATACACTTTAATGTAAATACCTATTAGTTGTTTATCAAGACTCGAAATCTAAAAACGTACTCTTTTCTAGACGATTTTAGAAACAGATTATGATTAAAAAAATTACAGTTGTATCAGTTGTTTGATCAACCCATATATGACACGAAATAGAAATTATTTATGTTTATATTTTTTCAAAAACATTCAACTCCTTTGTTTTTTTCGTATTACCTAATATATTAAACTTTATAAAGTTAATATTTTTAGCTTTATATGCTATCTAACTATCTACGGCTGTTCTGCTGAATAATTTACTTAATATACCTAGATCATTATTTTTTTGGTTTAAAAATCAGATTGACTCAAACTTTATTAATACAATTTGTTTACTTTTTTTGTACAACTAGAAA
>PVMI01083308.1:0-10449 GCA_008528875.1 Aulacorthum solani
AAAAAAAATTTAAAGAATTTTTTTATTTGTGTTGTGTGCTCCTTTAAGTTAAATTACTTCCAAAAACTGCAATTAATATAAAATACAACGCTATATAGGTGTATATCGTTTAGACAGTATTTCGGTTTAAGTGTAGGAACCTTGGTTCACGAGGAAATCGACGTCAATGTACCTACCCAGATTTGTGAACTAATTCGATTGGCAACCACAAGTCGTAGATTAGATTTAGAACTTGGTATATTTTTTGAGCTACATTAGTACTGTTTAACTTTTCTGATATCTCTAAAAATAATATCTAAGATTTTTGTCAAAATCAATCCAGTAGTTTTTGAGCATATAATCTACAAACATACATATTTTGGTCTTAAGATATAATATTATATGGTTCGTTAAATGAGGCCATTTAAACGCGACGATTTTATGCAAGTTTTTACCTCATTCGCCCGAGTAACCAAATGGCAACCATTTATAAACAAAAAAATTTCAATCCCTGTTTAAGGACCTCTCTAAAATTTGAATTATGGAAATTCCTGCCTTAGTGGATCCTTACATCATACAAAGAAACTACCAAATTTCATAGTCGTAACTTGAGCGGTTCTGAATAAGCGGTGATGAATCGGTCAGCGAGGACCTCACTTATGTATATATATATATATATAGACATATCATTTGCTCCAGTGATCCATTCAACTTCAGCTCCGTATCAGCCGTATTATTCTGTGGTATCAGCTAGGGTTGTCGCTACCGGAAATTCCCTGTGACGTCGTCGGATATCCCTGTTCCAAGAACTCCCCGGAATACCGAAAACTAATGAAAAAAAATCAATTTTTCTGTCACAGTCGTAATATGTATTTTGATTTATGTTTTTTTTTACAGAGCTACATAAGTGAGTACGACAGTATTATTGTGCATAAATAATTATATTACCTATAATAATTTTAAAATGTATTATTAACTATAATTTAATCCTGATAAGGAACTTAGGATAGTTATTATTAATTATATGCAACTAATATTTTTAACGGAAAAAATCAGTTATTTTGTTCAGAGTACCTATATATGCTTATAGGCTATAATGCTATGCATAAGTACTACTCAATAGCTAGCAACTAATAAAACCATTCTCAAATGATTTTTTGAATGTTGAAGGAAATGAGGAAATATAAAAAAAGTCTCAAAGTCAAACAATGAATGTTTTGTTGATTATTTATTCATTGTTATCGAATGCCAAAAAACATTCATAGCATTGATCCTATTAATTTGATTTATTTGTTTGTTAATACGAATGCTAAAGCGCAGTGTGTGTACTATAGGTGTGACTATAATATTATGGACTATTGTCTAAGGCATCGCTTCTCTACCTTTTTAGTGTCACGACCCCTGAAACAGATCAAAAGTAAAGTCAATCACCTCGCGACCCTCTTGTCATAGATATTAATTTGAGCCTAATTATCGGTTTCACAAGTTGTTACAATAATAATTAATCGCATACGAGGCAAATAAATAGCATAAATAGCACACGCTTGTTACGCAAAGAAAATATTTTGAATGTGTAGGTAATATTAATCTTTATCTAATTTTTGGTATGTTAATAAAATTTGAATATTTAAAAAATGATATACGTTATTAATTTGCATTCCGATGCACTAAAATCCGTTCGCGCAGTTTCTGTATGATTCCCTCGGATTTCTCACACGTTTCCAAAAATTTCCCATCCTTAGTGTCTAGTACCAGCTCTTATTTTTATTTGACGCTTATTGTTTCGTTTTATAGTTCGAACCGGGAATGAAGTAAATAAAATTGACTTTGTACCTACGCACATGACAAAATATATAAATATGCATATATAGGTAGGTACATCATTTTTGCTTTCAGGCGGTGTCGGGAGGGGGAGATTAACAGTCAGCTACATTTCAATAAGCCTTAATGAATTATTCAATTTATAAACTGCAAAATAATATTATGATTTAAATTAGTATAAAATAAAGTATATTATTCTATTTTCCTTGACCGTTGTTGATGAATAAATCTTAAAATTGAATAGGTAGCTACTTTATTTTACAGTAGTTGTAGTTTTACCTACACACGCTTAAGCTCTTTTCGACTGACGCGGTAAAAAATATAATTCTGTCAGAACTGTACAACTATTGTTTATCTTTTATGTTTTTATTTTTGCTGTATCATATTATATAAACATCTTATAGGATCATAAACCTATTATACCAAAGTATCTGGTATACACAAGTGTATAAATATAGAATTATACAAATTTTTTTTTTTAATTTTCAGTCAACCAATTACAATTAACTTTCAACGAACACGTCTCTCTCTCTCAAGGTCGAATTCGTTTAGTGCTTTCTTTGCGTAACAGTGTTCAATTATATTTTATTTATCGTGCATTTATACTCTCGGCATCACTGATAATAGGTACCTATATACCTATATATAATAACTTCATATATATTTTCAGGTTTTTAAATATTTCCGACAGTTGTTAATCAACTCCTCGATGCGTTCTAATACGTCTTAAGTATTCACAAAACAGCAGTAGCAGTAATTCATTTTTAATTTTTAATTTACTAAGTTATATCTATGGTTTAAATGATTTTATTTCACAAGAGTTAACTGATTGGAATTAATAAAATGACAAATACTTCGTTGTTTAAAATAAGAAACCTGAAAGGACTAAGTGCTATCCGTGGTCATAAAATGTAAGTACTTACTTATTACCTATGTATATTATTTATTATATTCGATATTATACAAAATAAATACAACGTATTATTATTTATTTCGTATATAATTTTGTACAGTATATGTTTCAAAGTTTAAAATTTTAAAAATGGTTTTGTTATTAATACATCTATTATTATCACGGACGGGATAATTTATAAT
Organism: Aulacorthum solani; assembly: GCA_008528875.1. Lineage (NCBI taxonomy): Eukaryota > Metazoa > Arthropoda > Insecta > Hemiptera > Aphididae > Aulacorthum > Aulacorthum solani. The sequence goes on from PVMI01083308.1 coordinate 2,896, forward strand.
TTACTCTATAACAATAAATATATTTTTATGTCTTATGTAATAATTACAATATCAATTCTAACAGTGCAACTGTACTGTTATAGTTCGAAATAATAGGTACCAGATATGGTAAAATACGAAAAGTTAACAATCAGCAATAGATTTTCTTACGCATAACTGCAAATATCGCGTTTTTCCATTTTAATTACATACACAAAAACGAATATTATGCTGCTGAATTGAAGTTTAATAAAGACTGTAAAGGGTAGGTCAAATGTCACGCGTTCGCTCCCCGATATTTTTTAGTCCCTTAGCCATTTTATTTGGCTAAAAAACCTGAAGAAGTATATAAGACCTACATAAACATGTGTATATATATACATAAACCGGGTCTAGCACGCAACTGGGTCATTTTAACACGATTGACCATGAGTCATGACCTACAGAGCTTCTAAAGTGTGCAAATACGGCATACGGCGTATTTCAAGCGATGATATAATGAATGAAAACAACTTTTTTTAACGGTTAAACAAATCAGCACACCTACTTAGTTAAGTTAAAATGTTAAAATTTGTTATATTTATAAATTATATTTTTAATATATTTTATATGTAGGTAAATATGATACATATTTTCTCCTTTTCATAAAATAAAACAACTTTTAAAAATGTCCACTCATAAGTTGATGACTATAAACTTTTAAATTTACATATAATAACATTTTTTTTATTTTTCATAGAAATGAAATATTTTATGAAATTTTAAAACCCTAATTACAAGACGTGTTTATTAAGTAGTAAACATGACCTACATAACACAATATTATTACAATCTTGTAATAATATCGTACAATAATAAAATGATGTATCCCCTTATTAGTCATTTGCGTTTTTCTTCAGTTATCAGAGTTTTTCGAGGAATAAACACTGGTCAAAGTACAGCTACGCTTGCGGGGTCTCGAGTGATCCTCTCAAAGCTTACACGATCGGAGGAATTTTCAATGATGCTGTGCAGGAGACTCCAGACCGAGAGTTCTTGGTTAGCCGACACGAGAACAAAAGATTCACGTTCGCCGCCATGGATTCCGAGGTCAGAGACAACTAAGAAATAAAAAATTATCTTATCAGTTTAAGCGACCGTATATATAACGATTTTTCCTATAAATTTTTATCATTACACCCATGTGCAATAATATTAGTAATATTATGACACGCAATACGCAGAAAAATATATACTCGTATCGTATAATAAGGTACCGTAAACTTGCATGCTAATTGATTCATATTTTTTTCGGCAGGTGGATAAGCTTTGTAGGAGCTTTAATGCCATTGGCCTCAAACACGGCGACCTAGTCGGAATATGGATGCCCAATTGCGCGTTTTACTATTCGGTTATTATCGCCACAGCTCGTCTGGGACTGATTTTGGCAAGTATTTATTGATTTTTTGTTTTATTATTATTTGTACTGTTATAAAATTAAGAATGGAAGTTTTTAATATAAATATTCAAAAAAGTCTTTGTTGATAGTTTAAGGTGCTGCAGTGTCTTAATATGTAATTCATAAAATATTTTTAATTTTCTTTAAATTAATTATTGTTTTTAAATACAATTTCCAGCAGATCCTTTAGTTTTAAAAGTTCTAAGGGTTTTATTGTGTGTAGAGGTTTTGACATCGGCACATGGCTGGTACCTACCAGGTTAGGTTAGGTTAGGTTAGGTTAGGTTTATTAATTATTGTGGTAGGTTATAACTGTTTTGCTGACTTTGATCACATAATATATTATTATAACATTATTGTGAATGGTGTTTTTAAATTGTATTAGGGAATAAAAATTCGTTATTTGTAAGTCGTAACCGACGAAAACTGGTTATTATAGAATAACAGTACTAAATTACAGTCGACGGTTAAGGTGATAGCCGATAGGTATTATATTGCTAAAGTCGACGTCTATGTATAATATGATTGCAGGTAAATGTCAATCCAGCTTATCAGAGCGACGAACTGAAACACAGCTTAACACTGGCTAAAGTGAAGTGTCTTTTAACGTTAGAGAAGTTCAAAACCCAAAACTATCCAGAAATATTGGAGAAGGTCGATCCGGATATTTGGAAGCGACCGCCCAATACACCGGTTAAGTCGAAAACGTTGCCCACGCTGGAATCGGTTATTTTTGATTCAGAAAACTGTTTCAGGTTAGCAATTTTATACTTTTAAATTTGACCTATATTGGTCCTATATATTCAATAAAGCTAAAAGTAATTTAATAAAAATAGTTAATAATATCATCATCATAAGTCATAACTTATGTTACAGCGGTGCCTTTAATTTACAAACGTTCTTTGATCTGGGTTCCAATACAAATTATAGTATTCCTAAAGTTCAACCAGACGAGGGATGTAATATTCAGTTTACTTCAGTGAGTAAAACACTGTTTAGGCTTTTATTATATGTTATAATCTTTATTTTTTTAATATATAGTATTTTATGGTTCCATTTGATTTCTAACACAATGTTTAACTTCTACAATCAGACTCTCCATTCAGTAGCGTTTGTAGTGGAACTTTTTGGTTAATGAGCAAACGTATTTTTTACCAACCAACTCATTGTTTTTAACATCAACTCTCAAAGTCAAAATACATCATCCATCAAGAGCATCTGCAAGGGGAGAGAGTTGCCTCCCCTTGGCTTTTTCTGGGTCAATTATCATAATTAGTATTAGAACTGGCTTTTGAATGGCGTAAAAAATGCTTTATGCCCTAAAAATTCTGAATAATGCACTAAAATATTAACCAATTTTTTTTATTTTGATGATTTTGGTATGAATTCGAATTTAATTTTTTGTAAATGATGAGTGATAAATATTTTTAAAGATTGTAAAAAAAAAATTTAGAGACAGAACTGATAGGTTTTGACTTTTTTAATCTATAGAAAAACAATTATTTTCATACATAACTATTATTATTATTTTTTTTATACGTTAAGATCATATATTTATATGATTGTATATAAGTAGTTAGAGTTTGTTTAGTCACTTAAATGTTAAATGTATAAAAAAATCGTATTAAAACATGCAAAAGTTCTAAAATAATTTTTGAACTCAAACTTTGGACTGTAAAACTTCAATACTATCCTAATGCTCTTACATTTCTATAAAAAATTTAAAATCTTTAAAAAAATTGAAATAAAAACTTTTTATTCTGATTCAAAAATATATGAAACCTGTACCTACCTATGTTATAAAACGATCATCGTGTAGCTAGATTGTGAAAACAAATAAAAAGTGCATCGAAATCCCAGTTTCAATCATTATGTGATATAAAACAATTTTTTTCTCAGAGATATTTTTATTACACTCGATTATGAATGTCAGTACCTAGAATGTTCCTTTTATAGGTGTATGTATCATGTATGCCATGTCGTGATAGACCCAAGTTCAGTGTCAGTCAAGTTTATTTTATGTTCATAAATTGCATACAATGGTTTTAAGTTCATGGTATTAGTGGCTAAATATGCTAGAGGCATTTAATTGTAAAAATAAACTAAAATTATCAAATCATTGATAAGCTCTATTTATTAAAACAAATGCATTGGTTAACTTGAAATTATTAATATTTATCACTTCATTATAAATGCATTATACACGTGCACAGCTACAAATAGATAATACATTTAATAATGTCTTCATAGAACAAAATATAAATTATTTTGATTAGTGTTGGGGGGTGTAGAGCACATTTCTGGCTATAAACAATAAATGAATATATTATTATACCAATACTCACTTAATAAAAGAAAACTGTCTGTCAGCCGCTCGCGTAATAAAATGCATACAAAAATTATATGGTAAAATTATTTTTAGGGTACCACTGGCAAGCCAAAAGCAGCATTGTTGAATCACTTTGGGCTAATTAACAACGCTTACTCTATCATGAAGCGTTTAGGAATCTATGATGATGTCAAAAAAGTAATTACTAGAAATATTTTACTGTCTATTTTAGCTGTATATATTAGATTATTATTACCATATTAATATTTTATTAAATGATTCACATATCTGATACTATCAATAATCAGTATTATATACGTTTAGGGCAAATTACATAGGTTCTGCTGTCCAATGCCTCTATTTCATACTTTTGCATTATCCATCGCCGTCGTTGCACCAATGGTTACCAGATCGACAGTTTATTTACCGTCAGCCCATTTTGATCCGAAAGCTACTGTCGATGTTCTTACAAAAGAGAAGTAAACTGATGCTTTTTTTCATGTAATTTATTTGAATTTTGAATTTTCTTTGTTCTAATATATTTTTTAACAAACAATATTATTTATCGCATATAATAAGTGTATTTATGTCGTATTAAATATACTATAATATTATATGTACATACCTATACAATATATTATAGTGATATTATTATTGTTATTAATGTTGATAATTTTTTAATTTTAAGACGAATTAGATTAAATTGTTGTTGAAAGTGTTAAATGTATAATTACAATTATTTACAACAATCGTAAAAAACAGTTATATTATGACGTATATTTATGTATTATTCGTGTTTTTATACCTTATAATATCTTTATTGAGGCATTTGTATAAAATATTATCTGAAAAAAAATTATAAAATTATATAATTTAAGTACCCAACTATTATAAATAATGTGTAACTTATTATTATAGATGCACATTTGTATTTGGTACGCCGACGGTACACGTGGACACCATATCCGCTTTGGAAAAACTTCCACCAGAGCTACAAGATAACGACTTAGAGCTCGCCGTCACCGGTGGTGCCACATGTTCTCCGATTTTGATGTCCAAGTTCAAGAACATATTTAAAAGTGCTAAACTATTGGTACTTTAAAATCTATTAGAATAACTTTTTTTTTTTATTCAAAATTTGACTCGTAGCCATTTATTTTATTTATTTTACGAATTGTATTCGTTTTACAGAGTTTATTTGGGATGACTGAAACTAGTCCCTGTTCGTTTCAAAATTTCTTAAACGATTCAGAAGAACAAATACAGTCGACCATGGGTTTCATACAAGATCACGTTGAGGTCAGTATAATTTTTAACAATTTCGTAAACATATGATACAAACTCGTGATAGTGTAGTTACCTGCTGTAATCTATGGTCACTCCACCTCATAATAAATAATTAATTCTCTTTTTTAAATTTTGTTAGGGAAGTCGTTTTTCTTAGATTTAAAACTATGTCAGTGCAATATTTATTTTTTCTCTTATACACACAATAAATAGACAATATAGATACAACGCTTCCACCTAAAATCGTTTTTATGACTTTTGTGTAAACTTAGAGTAGATTACTAGTAAGAAGTATACTAGAAAGGTACGACACATTATCGGTTGTATACTTTATTATTATTTGAGTTAGTATTCAACTTTCAGAAAAAGAAAATTGCTAATTTGAATAATGTTATTATTTAAAAAATATTACTTCGACCACATGTGTTGTACATTTCTAGGCTAAAGTGGTTGATACAAATGGCGATATGGTACCGTTCGGGACTCCCGGGGAATTGTTGATTCGTGGTTACCTGAACATGAATGGTTACTTTAACGACGAAGAGAAGACAAAAGAAACAATTGATTCGAACGGATGGCTACACACGGGGTAAACTATATTTTCTTTTCAAACAGGGTGATTCTTTTGTCGTGCAAACCCTACGACATCACCTGTGGCTCTCAATAAAATAATCAATCTGGTTATAGACCATTTAATTGAATTGTATATGACATGTGTTAATTTGATGAAAGCTCAGTATGATATGATACCTCCACGTTTAAATTGTTTGTGGCTTTATTTAGAGATCAATTCGTTTTGTACGAAGACGGATACGGCAATCACGTTGGCAGATTGAAAGAAATGATTATCCGCGGTGGTGAAAACTTATATCCCAAAGAGATAGAATACTTTTTAGAGTCTCATCCTTCGATTTCGCAAGTTCAAGTAATTATACATACATATACTACAAGTGTTAAGTATAATATATTATATATATATGTATAAAATATTTATGGAAAAATTCCAATATTAAACTACTTGGAGTAGTTTTCATAAATTATTAGGTACATGTATTTTGATTATATAATTAGAAATTATATACTTTTCGTATCTGTCATTACCTTTTAGAACAGTAAGCATGCTTCCATTTTAAACTTGAAGTGTTGTTTTTGGTAGCAATTTGGATGTATAAATATATCGTAGATACCAATTATAGTTGTTGCTATTTGCGATGTAAAAAGTAAAAAAATTCAAGTTCTTTTAAACAATTGGAAAAAACGAGAAGTTTTACTTAAACCTTGCAGTAGTCTATAACATTTATTTCGTTTTTAAATCCAAAATTAACAACTTTAAAGACTTCAAATGTTCATTACTCACAATCAAAGAATAATTCCAGCTAAAAATTCACGATTTTCCTAGTTAATAAGAAAAATATACTTAGGTAAGTACCTACTTAAAATATTTTTTTCAAATAAACCAATCTAGATTCATTTTAATACAAAAAAAAATATATATATGGAAATTGAGAAGCTAAGCTTTTTTACTGATTAAGAAGGTGACGAAAACGAAAAATAAAATTATAAAATAACTTTATTCATTGCTCCAAAATTAACGAAATTTGATATTCACTCGTAAAATAACGATTTTTCATCAAACTGTTTTATTGTTGAAAATCAAAAACAAATAACCAAAAATACTAAAAAGTTCCAACAAATGCAATTTTCTGATTTTTTTTTTTAATGTCGTTATTATACAAAAATAAATTAAATATACGTCATAAGAAAGTTTTTTTTAAGAAATTGTTTAAATGTTGATAAAATTTGTCAAAATCATGAGAATTTCGCAAAAATTATTTTGTAGTTATAATAGTATAATACAGAATACAATTTATAAAATGTATATATTTTTTCATTTTTGTTTATGTAATACTAGGTAGAATATATATATATATGTATATATTATCATAACTACCTATCAATAATAATTAATAGTATTCTATTATAATTTATTTGCTCATTGCACATGCGTTGCAGATTAATTTTAGTATCGTATAATTTACGAGCAACCCTACACTATGTTAGCTTTAATAGTTTTAAATAGTTAGTACCAATGTCGACATAAATTTAAAATTTTTAAGTTTCAATAAAATATGTAATATGTATATTAATTACGTTTTTTTAATGCACATATGATTAGATTAAAATTCAATATGATAATAATTAATAATTTTAAATATATTATATAACGAAAATAAAAACAAAGTTAAACAAAATGTATCATCATGGACAATTATGGAGTTTTTGATCATGGAGTATAGGTAATTAATTTCACGAACTAGTTTTTTAATATTTTAATTTGATTTATATTGAAAGAATATTATTATAATAATATAATAATATGATCTTAGTATAGATTAGTATCTATTGACAAACTCAAGTAAATGTTTATTAATTATATTTTATTCATCTACAATCATTGGGTGTTTTCGCCCGTGGTACTTACCACTTGTATAAGTAATATACAATTATCTTTGTGGAAATA
>PVMI01083334.1:0-11084 GCA_008528875.1 Aulacorthum solani
ATTCGACATTAGGTAATAAATCCCCTTAATACCCTACCAAAGATTGTCTATGGCTAACATTGTTAAAAAGTGATAGCCAATACCTGTTGTATAATATTATATAACCAAATTAAATCTCTCGCTATTAATGGGTATATATCATATTGAGGTGATCTCCATTGGTAACGGTTATTTCAACCTATGGGCTAGACCACTGCAGGCTGTTCTTACAATGTTCGGTTAAAGTTAATGGTGGAATTGTGCCGGTAATAAAATCTGTTATTAGCCGGTCAGCATTAACCGACACTTAACCGGACATTGTAAGAACCAGCCTGAGTGTTTTGGCCAAATTGTGTATTCGTGGCCTAGAACACAGAAAAATTAGATGTTATCCCACAGGCGTAGCATGGTTATCACCACAGACCTTATACTGTTTGAATGATAGGAGGTCTATGCAGGGGTTTTAGTTACCATCTTAGTTTGTGATAGTTACCTCAGTCTTAGAAGATAATAATATCAATTAAATAAATTATACATTAATACCATCACAAAATAATGCCTATAGTATTTAATATTCATATTTAAACATTAAAAAAAGACTAATTAGGGTATACCAAGATCCATCAACTTGGTCTTATATTTAAAGTAACAGTTACAAAATGTCTTTATTTGATGTAGAAAAACATTTATGCTTGATTGAAATATGACACAACTGAACTTAATCAAGTCAGAATAGGCATTTGATGTAAAAATGTCCCAAAATGATACTAGACTTCATTATTATTTATGAGATATTATTAGATATAATTATAAGTTATAAACTTATAACTAACTAAATAACGAAAAATTGGGTAGACAATAATAACAATAAGTATCCAAAAATGGAATGATATTTAATTTATTTTTATAAAGTGTTAAATTATTTTTATATGTGCTATACATTGGTGCATTGCAAAAATATATAGGTGGGATTAAAGGGCATTTATTGATAAATAATTTCAAATAAAATTATAAGCATTTTAAAATATTTACAACTTGATTCAGAATTTGAATATTAATAAGTCTCCAAAATGGCCTAGATATTAATCTTGATTTTAAATTTCATAATAAGGCAACTTACTTTAATTTTAAAAATAACAGAATAAAATGGATTAATGTGAACATAAAATTAGCTATGTTGTACATTTGTAAGACAGAGACAACACATGCCCTTATAACTTATCTTAAAAAAAAGTTATTTTATGAACCTACTAGGGTATTTAAAGACATAATTTAATTTTTTTAATATTTCTATTATTCCCCATAAAATAATGTATACCTAATAGGCAAGAATATATACATATTTTACAATTGCTTGGACCTTGGTTAAAATATATATATGAATATGGACTCAATATAAAAAATATGTGAAAGAACAAGGTATTATTTTTACACTTAACTGGTTTTTTTTTACAATATTTAAAGTTATTACAAGGCAAAAATTGTAATCGTTTTAAGTTGTTGGTGTTAGCAACTAACAGTGGTAAGAGGTAATGGCATTTATGTAATTATGCATATCTAAACATGATTAGTATTTAATTTCACATACTTCTACTATACACTTTGTGTTACAGAAATTTTTGTTTATATTATATTATTTGTATCAAAAACGTAAGTATAAATAATAAATTAAATTATTTGGGATAACATTTTTGGTGGGTAACGGCTCTGCAGTATAGTAGGTATTGGGTTTAACTCATCATTAAGTATGTCTCTGTAATAAATTCGTTGAATTTGAATTCAAAGATAAATCAAAGTGTAGAAAAACCATTCCAAGCAATGTCTGTCTACCTATTTTACTATAAGGGTATATTTTCATGACATGTTATTTGATATTGCTATCAAAGTAATTTATTTTAGTTTTAATACCATGGTAGACATTTAATTTTTGAGAAAACATTGCATAAAATTAATTCAAACAGTTTGAAAATTCTAGTGCATATAAAATAACATAAAATACATAAAAATTTGAAGTTTACATGAATATTTTTAAATTACAACAAAATAACTAACTTTGTTATTTTTTGTTTGATTATCTATATCTTATTTCGTTCTAATTTTAAATGTGTATGTGTATAAAATAAATTTAAATGTGTTTTTTAGATTATTTTTCAGTTATCCTATAATTACTTACTTATGAACAGGGCTCAGGACTTATAACACTTAAAACACTTAAAATCATTAAAATAAGCTCTTAAAAACTTAAATTTAAGCAAAACTATTTATTAAAAAAAAAACAATAAAATAAAAAATAAATCTTTATCTTTATATTATAAAAAAATTTAACTTAATTTTCAAAACTGAAGATTTTATGGATTTTCTGAAAAATAAAATGTAAACAATATTTACAAATAGTTGAAAAAAAGAAGCGTATCTTTTTAGAGTAGAACGAGTGGATGATTTCTCTTTCCCATTCTAAATTAATTTAAATGCTCGGATACTAAACATGAAAAAAAAAACATAGAAACGAAAACAAGACGTTGAATGTCGAAGTATTCGCACACATACAATGAAAAAAAAAATACGGAAACAAAAGCAACACGACGAACGCGAACGACAATCGACTACTAAACTTTGAAATCAAAACATTTTTTGTATTTATCAAGCCTATAAAACCACGAAGTTCAAATAATATTATATTTACCGAGAAATTAGTGATAGACTGATAAACATGAACTCAATTATATTAATTTGTTTCTCCGAAATCCAATTCTAGGGATATTTTTGTTAACCCTGCAACGATGCCGTGGATGGCGACAACGTAGGCCAGATAAGAATTATTTTAAATTTTAATTCAATCAAAAACAACTTTGCAAGAGAAAATCATAAAAAATGTATAAAAACTGGTTAAAAAAGCAATAATTGTCAGAAAAACTTGAAATAAGCATTTTTTTTGAAAAATTACTGAAAAAAGCAACAAAAAAAGGACTCTCAAATTTCAAAATTGAACTTATTGTAACATGACATACACTTCTATAGCACTCTGCTACATTTTAAGTCAATCCATAAAAATAAGCAAATGCTTTAAGTCCCGAGCCCTGCTTATGAACATTGTAATACATTTTCAATCCTTACCTATAAAAATGAAACATTTTAAAAACTACGATATAATTTGTTATTTTGACAAAATTTGAACATCAAATGATAATAAAAAAAAATCATGTAAATCTTTAATATTTTTAAATAGGTAGCTTTAATAATATTTTATAACTTGTTAATAATTCGGTAATACATTTTCAATAAATTTGATAAAACAAAAAATGTTCATGACATTTATAAAAAATTACATTTTCTATAAATAGGTAGCTCAAAAAAAAGCAAAATACTATGAAAATTATACTAAAACTAATAATATAAAAATGTTGTGACAATTTCTGGCATCTACAGTTATTGGTTTTTGATTATAACAAAATAAGAAAATCATTTGATAAGAAATTTTTATTTTTATGTAAATATCCAATTGCATCAACATTTAAAATTCAGGAGCTCATAATAAATATTTTTAAAACTAAAATCAATTTTTTTTTTTAATTCCATTATAAGGAGGTTATCGGGAACATGAATTACATTTTTAAATTATTGGTATGATTATTAACATTTTCAGAAATTTAGAACTACAAAATAATTAACAAATTTTGTAAAAAAATAGTACTTAAAAAACCAATTTAAAAAAAAAGTGAATTTTTACTCAATTATTTTTAAATCCAGTAATAACAACTTCAGAGGACCCTTATACTACATTTTTAATCTTTTTTAACAAGCATGCATTTATAGAAAACAAATAAATGTCAAATGTCTATAAATACCTATGTCAAAATATTTTGAAAATATACACTATAAAATATAGAATATGATAGTGTAATATTTTGTTATTCATGTTTAATAAAAATCTCATAAAAATGTGGTTACTCGTTTTTGAATTAGGTTAAACAGCATACCAAAATCTGGTTTTTTTTTCCTGAATATTAAGAAATCTACAGAGGATTTTTAACTTTAAGCCCCCCGCCCCTCCTTACATATTAATATCATGAAACATTATTACTATTACAGGTGATAACAGACATACAAATAAATATATAAAACCAGTCATCATTGTAAAAACACTGGCTTATAGCTGTAAAATGCCACTAGAAAAATTCTTCAAAGAATGTAATAAGTTAAATTAAATATTCAAGAATAATATTATTATCAATAATAATTAAAAAAAATTAAAACTTTATCAACATGGAGTCTCAATAGATGTGTTTAATTGAAAATCAATGATAAACCATAGTATGTGAAGAACAACCAAATAATTATTTGAATAATAATATTCAAAGTTTAACAAATGTTCGTATTCATTTTTTAGTATTTACCAATTATTTTCAAAACACTGCAAAATTTTTAATGTTGACCTCCTAAAGTACTAACTAAATACAATTTACTATAAGAAACCTTCATCAAAGTTGATAAGCATTTATTCTACTAGAAAGTGTCTTTCGACAAAAAATAAAATAAAGAAATACACATTGTTGTAATATCAATACATTCATCGCTCGCTAAGAATCTCAAAATAAAATTCTAATGAAGACAATATTATTAGACTAAAATTTTCAACTTATTAATTCTCAACATATTTTTAATGAGTAAACACAAAAAGACAAATTTCAATCTGAACGATATTGAATTAAAGTCAGCTTTTAAGCATTTGTTAATATAAAAAAAAATTAAATTTTAACTGAAGCAAAATAGTAGTGATAGAAAGATAGATTCAATTTAACATGGACAATGATGGGCAATTCAGCTAGATAGTCTTATAGGAATACAATCATAGTTGTTTATCAATATTAACGTTAATGATAACATAGTATCATGAATCATCATTACTTAAAATAAGTTTCTTATGTTCAGTGCAACAATAAAAATGCATAAAATATTCTTACAGGTATTCCTTAAATTTATTAAATTCAAAGTTAAGCTCAAAAGAGTTTGTTTCATACTTCACTTTATTAAAACATTATTGAAATCATTTAATTCTTAACAAAAACTACAGCCATTATTTTAATGATGACATTATTGCTTGATATATTAAACTAGGTTAGGTTCATTAAACTACAAAACACACAAATCACCGAATCAAAATAATTATAGAAAATTACTTAATTAAGCAAAGAGCAATTATATTTGGCTATTGGAGTTATTTTATTACTTTTAACTACCTGCTAGTATAGTAAATTAAAACAAATGTAAAAGCAATTTAACACAACTGCTTTCATAAATTAACTTAAACTCCATTAAAAATAAAACTCTTAAATAAATATGTATTACGTATGTTTTGAAATTAACTATCAATCTAATGGATTTTTTATTATAAACTTAAAAATAAATTAATATCAGTTATATGAATCATAGATTCAGCAAATTATGGAGAATGTTAAATTTAATTGGTGTATAGGTATTGCATGTTTCTTAATCATGCATAACATACTTAATCTAATACAACATTTTTAAAGCTGCTCATGGCTATCAGAATTCAAAAATGTAAAATTACCCATTTGATAAAAATTCTACAAATGGTAAATGTATTTAATAATACTTACTTTTTCTAAGGTGGCAACAAAACGTCGTTGTTTGCGAGTTTGATTTTGGTATTCTACTTTTCCATCTAATTTTAAAAATGATGAAGGATCTGTTGGATTATCTGACAAAGGCGAAGTCATAGGCTCCTTTCTATTGTCAATTCGATCACATGTGAATGGTACTTGATGTACAATTGCAACATCATCAGCCATATTATCAACCATATCACTAAGTGTATCTTTTTTCACTGTAAATTAAGTAATCGATAAAATAAATAAAATACATAAGTTTCATTTTTTTTAAATTTACTTCAACACTATTAGCTAAGACTAAACTTTATAGAATTAATCAATTATTAGTAGATATAAAAATGACTTAGGAAAAACACTACTCGTGTATTATGTAGGTTAATTAACTAATAAATAATTAATAATCATGATTGATGATTTAGGAAACAAATAAAATAGCTGATAATAATTTGATGATTATATTGCATGATCGTAAATAAAATTATATTTATCATTTTCATACTTTTTATTGAACTATCAGATATGAGTATCAAAGAATACTTGGCTGCTTGGTATGCTGCGTGTACATTATTGATTTTTGGATTAACACCTACTTGAGAACCACCTATAAAACATACTTAGTTAAAATAAAACATAGTCTTAAATCTTTCTAATTATATAATGAAGAAGAATTAAAAAATATAGTATTTTATAAGAATTAAAATTAAAGATTTACTTGAACTTTTAAGAAACTACTTTGATGCAAAAATATATTTAAATACCTAAAAATAGTCGAGCATCTACTGATGGATACATTTCCAATAGCCGATTAGCTACCATAGCAGCAGGATCATTTTGGTCAACCACACATATTAGTACTTCATACTGTAAATGATTAATAAAAAAAAACTCAAATTATACAAAACAACTTACATCACTTTATAATAAAATATAATACAACCATAGGGTACTCCATTTGAAAGTATGAGCTTAAGTTGACAAATAGATTAGGATCAACGCCCAATAATGGTTTCAATATACTAACTCCAGGATATTGTTTTTTATTATTTCTCGGCAAACCATGTTCTAAAGATACAAGAGATGGTATCAACTGTACAGAAGATTCTGGTTTGGGTTTTCTGTAGAGTTTGAACTTCCTATTAATGAAAATATAATAAGATTAAAGGTGGTACTTTTTAACAGTGCAATGAAATAATGTAACCATTAAAATCCAACTATTAATTTAAATATGTATGTGTTATTTATAATAATTACCCATAGCATATTGCACTTATGTGCACCAACCAATAACCGCACCAGAATACAAGCAGCCCGCAAGCCAATAGTATGTCATAATCGGCAAACATTGGAGGTGGTATCAGTTGCATTGTTAGTTCTACCGCTTCTCCTTGCTATTGTATCCATCTACAAGGTACTTATATCCTCTTCGAGCACTGGAACACCTATGTACAACTCCACGTTCACATAACAATTTAAAGCACAGTGTAGCTGGTATGTGGTTTATCGGTATTGGGTGTGTATTATCGTCGTCGGCAATTAGTCACTACGACACGAAAAACACCGTTGGAATGCAACACACTTTGGCGGTAAAACGGACGGTCGTTCGGTCGTCCGTCAGGCGGTCGCTGTCAGTTGTCGGCGAATGACAATCGAAATCGACTCACGGCGTAACGAAAACAACAGACGGCAGAAAACACATTTCGTACGGCAGCGGCGATTGCGTAACATCTTTATTATCAGCTAATATGTTTTATCGAAAGGGCGAAACGTGTGCGGTGTCACTGGTAACTGAGTAATGTAACACGACGCCTCATGTATGGTCTACAATACTAATAGTATATACATACGTACAGAGTATCGTATGTACTCGAGAAACTGAGTGAGCAATAATAATCGAACGATATTGTTGCATAATGCGTGCCTGACGCCTGATAAGCATTACACATTAATTATCATTATTACTATTACTATTGCTGTTATAAATTACACATCCGTGTGATAGTGGCGAGCGGAGCACGGTGTTGGCGCTAAATAGATTACAGATCCCAGTCACTGACAGCTGCAGCTGCTGCCGCAGCCTCTTAAATACCATTCCGGTTGGCCGCTATCGCATACCAAAACTCTGATGATGTTCATAATAATAACAACATTGTTATTATTATTATCACGTCAGGCGACCGAAGGTGATCGAATGATAACGTTGTCGCCGGAGTTCATCATCATATTATTAATATCGATATCGTATTATAATAATCGTTATTTAATATTGATTATTAATATCCTTCGAGGACCCAGCGTCGTTCCAATAAATAAAACGTGCGATTCGCGGACCTACAGGAAAAATTCACCAAACGTATGCGAGTGTGTACTGTGAGCGTTGTATAATGCGATCAAAAAACGCGTTTACAGGCCTCGTCGACGTTAGCGGACGGGTGCTGTGAATCGATTTAATTAGGGAACTTGCGCGCGCGCGCGTAGGTGTGTGTGTGTGTGTGTTTTGTATGTGTGTGTGTGTGCGTGTGTGTGTGTGTGTGTGTGATGTATAATAAGTGTGTGCAGTACACTATTATAATACACGCGATGCACGTGAGTTGGGACGAAAATTAATCAAAAATCGACGTCGGCGTACCGGAACGAGGACGAATAATGTATATTATTATTATTATTACCGTCCGGCACGGTCAATTTCACAAAAAGCTTTGGTCCTTTATACTTTGCGTACCTAATTTACTATTTATGCGGTCCGCGTGACTACAGTAACGACTAACGATGGTATTCACGTAGTCATTATGATATATTATATTATGGGCACTGGACAATATTTTAAAACATATTTTTATAGAGAAATTCACCAGTGATCATCCCATGATTTCATTGTTATTACTTGTTAACAATTTAACTACCCAGTAAAAAGCCGGGAAGAATGGGGGGGAGGCTAAGCCGCTAAAGAGGCTATAGCTCTTCCTTCCATTGACTATATTCAATTGTAAATTTTTCAAACTACTTATTCAGCATTAAAAACTTGAAACGTAAAAACAATACAACACAATATTGAGCATACTAAATTACGTTTTAAGTGTTTTAACATTTAATTGATTTATAAACCATATAAACCATATATTATTATCGCATAATCGAATATTTGAATGTCGTTAAATGTTTATCTTTAAATTTTAATTGAAACGTATAAAACTCCACAAGATATTTGTTCACATATTCCGCGTATCTAAACTTGTTATGCTATATTATAACTAATTAACTAGTTTCCTACGAATTATCGACCTAGATACTCGTTCAGTATTTGTTTCTTATATTTTATAAGCATGTCGAAATCTATAGGTAGGTACTCTGAAAAATATTCAGCTTGAAAATGTGAAATTATTAATATATTTTGGTATTTAAAAAATAATTTTAATACAATTACAAATTTTAATATTTTTTGAAATAATGAGTGTTATACGCCAAAAAATTCCTCATATATATTGATTTTTATTTTAATTAAATTATTTTTCCTAAAAGTACCTAGAATAATACAATTATATTTGATTGGATCAATTAATACAATTTTATTGTAGTTTTATACAAAAATTAAATTATTATTATTACTATTTATAAATGATTATTTAACTTACGCCGTGTCCTACTTGAATGCGATGAAGCGACGAAAAACAAAACAGCAGCTTGTATTTTGTCGCTCAGTCGTGAGACGAACAGCATGGTCAGAATAGAATTCGCTAGCGTTCGTCGCATTTGTCGCGTTCACGTAGGACACTGCGTTATACCTATGTACCTAACATAAAATAGTTACTACCATTTGTTGACAACTTTATTTTTTACCATAAATGATATATGAAGTATTAAGTATACCACTATATTATAATATACCAAAAAAATAATTTTTAGTGAAAAAAATGTGTTTCCGTAGGTATATAATTTTAATTTACTATACGTATAGTCTGTGGTGGGGGGGGGGCATTGCAAAATCAGGGTTACACTACAGTCTACAGCATTATATACTCCAGCCTGGTCCAGAGGTGTCGGACAAGAAGAGACTCCCGAGCCCCATTATAAAATGAAAAATATATATGAGAGCTAGTCAGCCTGAGAAAACTTTTTCAGGATAATAAATAAGAGATTATAATATGATATAAGGGCCGGCGTGTCTCGTTTTCTTCCCTTATAAGCTATAACCATTATAACCATGTTAAAATGTATGCCCGTCTAATACCTAGAGGCTGAGCATACACACTAGTGCTAAGGTTGACAGCTTCTGATCTTTAGGGAGACTTTTCATGGTATATATATTGTGGTTTTTCTTTTATTCCGATAAATGACGATGCATTATAATTTATAGGGGCAAGTTTTACGAAACTTGTAAACTCCTATGCTGCGGTTACCTCGAAAAAGGTATTTAATTTGTGTTTAAACTTGAGAATTTGACAGATAGCTTTGAAAACTTAACCGTCTTTAGGATTTATAGAAAATCTCTTTTTATTGAATATTATAAGACTATATAACTAAAAAAATCGATTTTTTTTATCGTGTGAATATATATAGTGTCTTAAAAAAGAATAAGTTTGGTGGTCTAAAAATTGGTTCCGCTTATAAATATATAAGATGCGTTTTGGGGAAACACATTTGTTTAAAATTTAAATAATAGAGTATATGTAATATTAGTTATTTATGTTTGCTATTTCATATGTTTTTGTTGTTTGTTTTTCCTATATACAACTTTGAAACAAATTTCAGGACTATAAAAATGATATACGAGGTTCTAAAGAAATGTATAAGAAATGTATAACCTTTTTATAAGTATACTTTGATTACTTATACCTTCAACCAATTCTCCTCTATAGTTATTTTAATCACGCGAAATAAATACCACTCGTATACTTTATATACAACCCATCGGACGTTGTGATTTTATTACGTCATGCGAAAAACTGGACTTATATTGAAACACGAAACCAATTATATAGGTAGCAACAATTTTGGACCGCCAAATGTATTCTTTTTTAAAACACTACATTCTCACAAAAAAATTTTTTTTAATTGTACAGTCCTTTATTAAAAATAGATTTCCAATATCATAATCCTATTGTAATTGACTAAAGGAATAGCGTTTAAAACAGGCAACAACACGTTTAAGAACAATTGCTAATTGGAATACGAAAAATTTAAAAACAGTCATTCTTTGTGAGAATTTTGTAAACACATATCTGCTATAAATATCCAAAAATTAAATATGAAACTCATTTTCAAAACAACGTCATGGAGTTGTGAATTGACTATGTATATTATCAAATCCAAATATCTCTGAAGTTTAATGGATGCTCACGAACTGCCCTTACAGAGTATTATATGAACTTCGAGTCTTAAAAAAAGTTGAGCAAGTAGGTCAACAGCTCTGCTGTATATAAGGTGCCATGTGGGTCTCTGTAATGGAGTTAAATTTTAATTCAATGGCATAATATCATC
>PVMI01083408.1:0-11844 GCA_008528875.1 Aulacorthum solani
TTTAATGCTAAATTAAAATAATCAGTGTTCAATGATAAAAGAAACACCATGTATTGTATTAACATTCTCTAGTGCGCAATTGTACATGATCGGACTGACAGTATCATTTTTGTTAAATACATGTTTCCTATTTAATAGATGTAAAAAGAAAATTGTGTTTCTCATAAAGTGCATTATATTCACATATTAAAGCATATTATACCCATATAGTTAACGTTTAAAATATTTCTTGACCAAAGAAAAAATATTCGTTTTAACATTCTGGGGAAAAATTTGATAAGCTGTAATATTCAATTTGTGTCCAATTTTGGAATGATTTTTGTTATGGAGTAATGTTTATATTTTTGTTTTGAAAATCTGAGTACCTATTTAATATATATATAAGTAAAATGTACATGTTTCTTATGGCATGTAAGTGTGAAACTATAATATTAATTAAATATTGAAAAATATATTATACTTAAAACATTAAAATTAAACACGTATCTAATATTATAGGTAGGTTACATAAATATTATTTTAAGTATTTTAAAACACTATGAAATAACTCTTTATATAATCGTGTAATATTTAATATGAAAAGTGTTGTTGGCTTGTTGCACGATTAAAATTAAGCCATTTGAAACTATTATCTTATAATTTTCGAATTAGGTTTTTGCTTCTGAAAACTGTGTAATTTTATAATTTATGGTTTGCTTATTGATCGATGTATTTATAATGCTCTACTTAAATGACTAAGCTAAAAAAATACTCTACTCTATGCATCTGCGCAGAATATAATGGTATTAACTTGATTAATTGCTTTAATTTGTATCTACTTTGCAATGGGCTTACCTACTCCAAAAAATATACTAAACTTTATGAGCTAAAAAAAAAACAATGTTGATGTTTCAAGAGGATGTACAGGCTGTATTGTTTCAACAGTATAATTTAATGCATTAAACTAAATAGGTAGAAATACAACTTTTTGAATAATTACTCATTCATTGTTTTTTTTTTTTTATTGTTATTTTTGTTGATAAAATAACTGTACCGAACTTATGTCCTAAATAATTTACTTTAGGCAATGAGAAACTAATACATTACTATTTATTATTTTATATTTTTCTAATAATTACTATATTTTAAGTGTCCACGTAATAACTAATATTTTAAAACTAACATGATGCTGGCTAGATTTTATTTTTAAAACGACATAATAAATACAATATTTTATATACTCACAGAGAGTGTATAATGTGTATTTTATGTGAATAGATTAGTTACATAAAATGTTGTGCCGACTGGTGCAATATTCCATAATGTATGTTGATAAATTATATTTTTAAACAATAATTAATCATATTTAATTTTTTAAATACTATGCAAAAGTCGAAATAAAGATGGAAATAAGCACGCACATAAATAAAACTTGAATTGAATTATTTTTTGTATGAATTACATACCTTTAATATATTATTTTGTTATTGCATATAATTTTTAAATATTTAAAATAAAAATGTTTATTTTGGGTTCAAAAAAAAATATAGGAAAATGTGTTGAACTCTAAATTTTGTTTTTTAGTAGTTACTTAGTTTATAGGATCAACGAATGGCTATTTAAATATAATACTTATGTACAATCTGCATTTTATAATATGAACAATGTATCTATTGAATTCTCCATACAGACTATGAATTGATACTTATAAGTGTTTTTATTGAAAGCGTTTAGTTGCAGTGCCATTATAATAAAACACAACAAATACTTGAGATAATAAAATTACCAAACCTAAATACCTACCTATTTATTTCAGGTAAGTACTTGTTAAGTATGGTACCTATACCTATGACTATAATTTTTCAGGATTTATCATTGATCATTATATTATGTTAACCACAGTTGGGCAAGGTTTATAAAGTTGTGTTAACGCTGTTTACTGAGGAAATATAGAAATATTATCATTCAACAATTATTTATGTATATTTATTTAAATAGTTATTTTGCTCTAGGCCAGCAGGCAGCAAACTGTTTATAAAATCAAACGACCAAAATATCTATGCACGATTTATAATATAATTAATAATAAATAGTTATAAGCCTATAGGTAATTAAAAAGTAAAAGTACAAAGTCTACCAGATAATATTTTGATACTATACTGGATCAGTAATATACATAATACATTTATTACATTTATTAAATATGTACGAAAAAAAAAACAATTCAAACGATTTATTGGACAGATATTCTAATGATACTAGACAATATTATTATACACCCATTTAATGCAAAGATACAGTATCATTTCGGAGTTAAATCTAATGTTAGAAATTGAAATTTATGTTTATGAAAATGTATAAAATGATAAAAAACAGACCATATTATTGTATAAAATAAAGAGATTTTAATACATTTTAGTTTTTACAATTTTATAATAAACATTTCTTTGAACAAAAAACTGAATAACAATTATTTATTGTGGTTAGAACCTAGTCGTATGCACTATAAACATGCATATTTGCATAAGTATAACTAACTTACAATAATCATTTCATTATTATTACTATAATACGAGTACAATTAATGGCTTATGTTAACAACTTTTGTTAGAATATAAATTAATACTGTTTGAATTATCAACATAAATTTAAAAATGAAGCCTTAAAAACAGATAGGTAAATTGAAGTTTGAAAAAATATTTTCAAGGGACTTTTACTGTTTATTTTGTAATATTCGAACTATCTCGGTACCACGTATTAAAATATAACTGTAACACGTTATTTTAAATTTAAACTTATACAAGCTAGTGTAATAACGTTTTATTTTAACCCAGTTCAATAAGATATCTGTGTAGGTAAATACTCATAAATATTTACAGAGGCGTTTTATAATTTATAAGTATTTAATTTGTCAAAAATGAGTATAATATTCTAAAATAAAGGAAGGAGCCGCTCCTATACTAATATAAAATACTGTATCAATCTATACGTGTAAAATATAATACCTACAACATAAGTTATTAAACTTATCCCAACAGTTGATTAAATAATAATTAAATGCAACCAAACTATAAATTAAAAAACTTATTGAAGTTTGAAACGAGAAAATTTATAATTAATACCAAAACATGAAAGTTTTTTTTTGTAAATAAAATAGAATTAGTGGCATAAATTGCGCTTGTATAGCGTACAAAAAATATGATTAAGTAAGTTGACTATTAAAATGAAAAATTTGAACATTAACTTATGCTATTTATGCGTTCATATTATAATACGATTGTAATTGAAATTCACTAATCAATAATCATAATATTCATTAGGAAACTACAACTATAATGTGGTTTCACTGCCGTTTTATAATCTCGTACTGATAATAATATAAAGCGTCTAAAAAAAGTTCTTTAGTATTTATATAATAATAATTATTTTATAATTTTTCGACTGGTTCATTTACCGTCCGTTTAAATAAATTTGAATAACATTAATAAATATTCGAAAATAATTAAGGGATCACAAAATGGGATTAATAATGGAAAATGACTGAAAATCAACAATACAATTTGATAGCATACTCTGCAGACAAATCGCAGTTAGACCAGGTTTGATTTTATATTTGAAAGACTATCTTTAGTGTATTGTGTATGTACATCAGTTTTAACACTGTTGCTGAAATTGGTTCATGATTGTGTCGGTGACAAAGGCCATACTATTTTGTTTGCATACCAAAGGTAGCCATCATACACATATAGATATAGGTACTCAGGCAGATGAAAATGCATACCGAGAATATAGAGTTTAATATTTAAAAAGGTATCATTTTATTGATTATTTTGTCAAAGTGAAAATATCATGTACAATTTTCTAATTTAGCTGTAAATGTATTTGTACTAATATGTTGATAATAATATCTACAACATTTGAGTTACTAAAATTACCTTTTCGTATTTCAAAATAATATGAAGAATCAAAAATCTTAATTTATTGTGAAACGATAAATTTGTTTGCAAAATTATTTTCGATTTAATTAAATATCACCATCGACGGGTTATGTATATATTTATGACAATATATACATATATATTTTATAAAATAGAATGTACCTTTATACTACATATTTCGCATTATTTGTTTGTTGTCATTAAAATCTAGTGTATAGAGGAAAATTAAATTAATTTTTTAAAATTTTTAATGGTAATTTTTACACTTAAAAATCTGTAGAGAGTCCTATGCAACAGCTCTCCCTTACACAACCCCCTCCCTTAAATCCAGCCCTGTAGGGTGTAGTATTACTACACCTTTAATCTTTATAATATACTGCAGAGGACGTATTAAAATCGTCATCGTCGTAAAACGTTTATCGCTCTCTATGCTTTTTTAGTGTCCGTTTAAAATTTAAATTCATGGGGCATAACTACCCCGACGCGGGTGTTGTCATTAAAAAAAAAAAAAAACTAAATATAACGATTGTTCGAAATCCAATTTCAGATAGTTCATTGATCCAACAAAAGGTACTAAAATTTGAACAACTTACGATGGTTGCTTATTTCTCGTAGGTGTGTTATTGATTATCGCATCAACCATATAGGTGCAAATGGTCTATAAATAGTAAATACCTATTAAGGTCGAACAAAAAGTACAACAAGGGCAGGTATCACTTCCCAATCACAATAATGGCCCAATTATTATCGTAGTTATTACAATTCCTTAAATATTTGTATCCAACAATAATTATATTTAGTGCACTGTGAATTGTGATGTATGTTGTCTGTTAGAGTTATATTGCTTATTATACATAAGTATAGATATATTATTATGGTTTATGTGTACCTATTAGTTTGTGGTGATAGCAGACTGTAAAAACCAAGGTGTTATAAAGTAGGCAACGCCCCTTCGAATGCGGTCTTTTTACGTAACATCAATCACCTAGATTTACAAAACAAAATGTTCATACTTAGTAGTGGGCTACACTCTACCTATAGGTACTAATGACTTTTAATTTTTACCTATTTTGCGTTTTTCTTCTCACGATACACATATTATTACATCAACAGTACGTTATGATGGGCGGGAGCGCAATAAACCACGGTCGTAGTTTTTAATTATTATAAACAGGTGTATGGCGTTTTATTGGAAGTATTTGAAAACCATAAAGTTTTCCACAATCCGGTTCACTGAACAACTGTCGAAACAGCTTCGAAGCTCATCGGGCCTCCGTGGCGCAATTGGCTAGCGCGTTCGGCTGTTAACCGAAAGGTTGGTGGTTCAAGCCCACCCGGGGGCGAGATTTTTTTTGCTATTTTTCTTACTTTTTTTTTTACAAAAGCAATAGAAGTTATTACAATATTATAATGGGCGCGTACCATATAATCACGCGTGCGACGTAAGAGGTTGTGGTATTGGACAAATGGCGTTTTAAATAAACGATAATATCGATTAAATTCTTCCGATTATACTTACATTTTTGATTACTGTGTGAGTTCCCGGTTGAATATTGGCTTCCAAAATATTATATACCAATTATAATTTTATTGGTGACAACAATATAATAAAAAAGTTTTTAAAAATTTAATTTTTTACATAAATTTATTATGAATATTTACTAATTATCATGACTATTTCAAAGTTCCATTAAAAGTTTTGTCTTAAATTAATTATTAAAAACATCTAAGAAAACTTACAAACGTTAGTAACATACAATGTAAAATACTATCATTTAAATTTTTTTAAATTAAGATTAAAGTGCTTTTTTAAAAGATATATATATATATATGTATTGTGTACCCTATACATATTATACCTTATAAATTATGATTATTAGAAATTAAAACTTTTATAATGGATTTGGCGAATAGACATTGTGTTATATGCATTTTAATATTTTGATAACTCTGGAACTGTATTACGTGTTACGACTTAGGAAAAACCCCAATTCAATTTTGGTAACGCTACATTATTATACTTGATTTTTTTAAGGCAATTTAACCAATACACTGTTAGTAGGTACATCGCCAAAATTGTAAATTTTGGATACAATATTTAAACATATTCACGGTTTTTTTATTAATACATGCATAAAATATATATATATTTTTTAAAGAAATTGCAGTGATTTGGCAATCATTAAAATTATATCGATTGGTCGTTTATTATTTTATATATCATTCTACATTTATCAATTATTTGCTTAACAATTTCATGTAACTTATAGTTGAAATGTCAATCAAGCCTCATCAAATAATTTATAATACTATGTATTATACATTTTTAACTGATTACGTTAAGCGATATAAATAGTATTTTTTTTTACATAATATTAGACATTTTTTGAGCTATTTTTGTTACATATTAGAACAGCTACCACCAAAAACAAATACTATAATTCAATGATTAAGCGATCAAAATCAGAATACCTATCAATTATATATATATTTAGTAATAAATTAAAGTTTTCTGGTTAATTCGATCACGGCGATAACGCACATTCCAACATAGGTACTGTAAAATTAAATGGTTGGTACTTTTGTTACTCATACAGTCATAATTTTCAATATATAAGTCATATTTTTTTCAGCTTTGATGTTAAAAATTGTAGTTCGAATTTATATGCACTTAAAGCCAAACTATTAAAATTGCAAGAAAAAACTGCCATAAATAGGTACTATTGCAAAACTATCCAAACCTGGACGAAAAATATTATAGCATTTTTACTCACGTTGTCGTGAAACATAAATAATATGCTGACTTAGCATAGGTGTATATATACATCATACTATTGACAAGAAAAAAATGAACGTTATAATTATTATTACTATATACTTACGCGTGTCACGGCAGTAAAGCAAGTCGCGCTTGGTTCGGACAGTCTGCAAGAATGCATAAAAATTACGAGTTTGGGGTGTAGCATTATTACAAAAACGCATACGATATCGAAATATGGTCGTATACTTGTTTTAAGTACGACCTTTGAATGAACGAATATACTTTTGACCGTACACGGCAAGCTGCAGTGAACGGTTGTCTGAAACTTAAATTTATGACGTAAACATATTTATATGCATTTAATAATCTTTATTAAATATGTTGTAAAACTGTTTGCATTTTTTTATTGTATGCAAACCCGGTTCTGACTTTTAGTTTTTAAATGGCAGCACCTGTGCTCAACTCCAAAAAAACATAAAAATATCTTTTTTATGAACTTACTAACCTAGCGTGTTGTGCGTATTGCTACTTTCATATTTAATCATCCTTTCACAGAACATACCTTCAATACGGGTAAATCAATGTAAACTTCATCTATAGTAGGTATATAAGATTTTGGGGGATCCTCTAATAGTGGCTTACAACATTTAACTACCTTCAATAGAGTTAACTAATAAAATATTAATTATTGTGTTTAATCAACCATTGTGTCATGTTGAATATATTTTTGCGATATTTGTCTGTAACTATAACTACTAAAATAAAAAAAATAACAAATTTGTAGTGCTAAAATTTTTGTCTCATAGTTATTTAATAATAAATTGTGATTTATTTTTCAATATTCACCATGAAAAACACTGCCGTTGTTATTCATTTGCCATTTAGTAATTATCATTCAAACTTATAATACACCTTATGTATTATGTACTATAAAAATATTGTCCAAGTTAAAAAATGTTTGGAAGCACAGCACTTAATATCGAATATCGATGATCTAGTGCTTAAACTTTCCGCTCAAGTTGCCAATATACCTATGATAATTGATGATTTTTCAATAACATTTAAAAGATTAGTCGACGTTAGATATAAATGTCTCGTCTACGGGAAAAGGGAAAACAAGGTTATTCATCGAAGGAAATTTAGCATCATGCCGAATATTTGGAGTTTAGTTAGCCATAAACCAAAGAACAATTTTTACTCATAACTTACTCATATAACGATTTATATAAATTTTACGAAGAGCATAAAACACTATCGCATTTCAGTTTTTTATTTGAAAACTAAAAAGGACAATATAATAATAAAAATACTTTATTGTACATTGCAGTCATAAATTACTTAGTAAAATGTATACATTACAGATTTAAATTTAAAAAAATAGTGTACCTTACCCAATATTGAAATATCTTTAAGAATATTGATATCCACTCCAATATTGAATTAATTTGAGCCAGTAGCATTTTGTTGTCTTAAACAAATCAAAAATTATTCTCATTATTTGATGATAGATGATTAATTAAATTCACTGGCAATATAATATTTTACATTGAAAATGTTTTAACCGAGCTATTTAATTACAATAAATCAATAACGAATTTACTAGGAAAAAATCAGATGGAAATTATTGTAATAATAATTTAATATTTTGCTGAATAAATTGTAATCATTGTATTCTAAATTTATTGTACACAGCGTAGGTACCTATATCAAAATTATGAATCTCGATAAAGGTATTTAAAAAAATTAATATTTTATTTACATCATAAATTAAGGTAATACATTATGAATTGTGTTATAAATTAATTATTTTATATACATTCAGTAACAAATTAATTCAGTAAAACCTGATGAAATTAATAAAAACTTGCAAGCCAATTATGTTATTAATAGTATCCCATGTAATCGATAAACACATTTTAATAGAAAAAAAATTATGTTTGGGCAGGATTTATAAAAACAATGATAGTTGATAACTCATCAATAATAATAATATTAATTTATAAATAATTTGCGATAGCAAAAATATTATAATGTCACCATGACGTATATTTGTGAAATAGTAGGCACTAAATAATTCGTGAAATATTATGTTAAATTATACCCTGCAAATAAGTCCACATCTTTCAAACAAAGTTAAGGAATATAATTTTGTCGTAAACAATTTAAAACAGTATGAATAACTTACAAAATAAAATAATATAATTTCTCATCAAACCGTTCTTATTTTTTTCCGGTTTCTATCTGCGTGGATTAGTATCCTCCTCACAAACCAAACATGAATTACATAAATAAATTAATATACCATTCGCATACCATAATAATATTGTTTAGTTACCTATATATATATACACACACATAATATACATCCGACACGGCGTATTACTTGATAAAATGTTTTTATTAAGCTTTAAGATGGCCGTAGAAGAAAGCGATGTCGTTAACGCCATATTACGACGCACAAACACGTCAGTGGACGGTATTAGAGTAATAAACGACTAGTTTTAATAGTTTGCGAAAAAAAAAATGAAAATATATTTCAATTAATTAGAATGCAAGAAATGTGCTCGAAAAAAAAAATATAAATATATGAAATTGTCTCGTTTGCACTCTGCACTGTACCTCTTATAGAATAATACATTCTGAATATATAAAATCTGTTCCATTACCACGTGATACTAATATGACGAATCAATAAAATATAATCATACTATTCAATATTCATACGCGTGTATACTGACAGCGCGAATATATACCACCAGACAGCAGATTCAGAGGCTCCATAATAATATTATCTTAATCATTCTCGAAATTCGTTCATGAATAATATTATGTTAATATTATTATTATTATTATTATTATTATTGGGTATTTATTTATTTATACTTTTCGACTTCTAAGGTTATTGGCGTTTTTAAAATGTGTACATTTCATTCAAAGTTTTTAAGAAAATAATCTAAATATGACATATGAATGACGATTGAAATATTATTGTAATTACATGTGATATTATGTGTATTCTATATAAGTTCCACTTTGATTAAATTTAAGTATCAATAATTCCGAAGCTTCTAAATTAAAAGTTAATTGCACGTTGAGACGATTAAAGTTGGTGGGATAGAACTACAGAAGGTACGAGTATGCGACATATTATATTATTATGTTTCCAAGTATCAACAGGTGGCTACATGATTTTACTGATTCGCAAACACGTAGATATGTAATACAATATAATGATCAATGAGTTTAATGTTGTGTAATTGTTTCAAATATCAGTAAAGATATTTTTATTTATTTATTTTCTTATACACTCGTATAGATTTGCCGGCAAACTAAAATCGACTAGTGAAAATAATAATATTAATAAAAAGTAACACGTAGATCCGTTTCTAATATAAAAATGAATTTAAAATTTTGGTGTCAGCGTGTTTCAATATTTAATAATGGCCAAAAAATAAAAAATTGAACAAAAAAATATCTAGAAACTGATATCCTTAATATTTTTGAGAGCACGTAAAATACCAAGTATGTAGTTGTTTCAAGAAATCAAATACGTATTTGTTGACGAATGTCGGCATCATAGAATGCTATATATTAAAAAAATACATGCGAATACACTTGACCAAGGCGAAAAAAATATGTATAACATATTATAGTATGTATTGTGAAAAAGTAAAACTGATTACAATATATTATAATTAGAATAGCCACCTAAAATGTATATACAAAAAAAACAAAGAATAAAATAACCGACCGTCCGAATAAAATCCAACTATAAGTAGGTAAGGAGGTATACGCATATAATTATGTAGTATATAAAAATATACTTATACATTTTGGAGAAAATTTTATTGATTTATACTGATGAAGAATATGTACTTATTTATTTTCTTATATACGGACAATAAGTCCTATTACAGTGTGGTAATGTATGGTGCAAGTACAAACTAATTTATAAACATACTTATACTAAAAAGATTTTGATCTCGATATGTCTTCAAAACACTGTTTTTATTATATCGGTTCTATGGATTTTGTTGATAAGACAATTTTGAAAAGTAAATAATCAACGAGTACACGTCGTATACCTACTAATAATATACTACTTATGTACGAATATTATTAAAAAAAAAAAAAAAACGAATGTTCAAATATTTCTAGACTTGTGTGGGCAATGCAAAAATATTTTAGTGTGGTTGTGGTGATTAAAAGTGTGTAATGACTTGTATGGGCGCAGATGAAGCTGGAGGGCATACCAAGTGATGACAAAATCAGAAATGAAATCCGCTCCGTTGAGGGTAGCAGCTATATACACATTGCGATGGGTGACGACGAAGCGCCATAAAAATTAATTATTATAATGTGATCAATGATAGACGATAACGACAAGTACATCAAAATATTGTTTACATAACCTTCGGTCGAAAAAACCAATATTTTCATTCCGATATAGGTACTATTGCGTTTCATCATAATATTATCGTATACGCAAGCGTGTTTGTAGCGTGTTTTAACAATGATTAGCCTGTAGGGAAGAGAGCGCAACCTCATCTTTTGACAGGAAAACGATGCCTCTTGCAGACAAGAACAAAAGAAAAAACTAAAAAATAGTTTGGTACTGATTACATATAGCTGATGACAACTACAAATTAGATAGTACTTTTTGGTTAAACTGTAGACAGGTTAATGGTAACTGATAGAGTGACCCATATAACGGCTCTAGAAAGCGCATCTGCTTTTTATGTATTTTAGGCCTCCCTTAGTCCGGAACAGGTGGGTTCTTCCACCTGCAGATCATCTACTAGAAATCGTACAGTCGACACATTCTGCTTCCGTGTATAGATGGTAAAAATAATAAAATAAAAAATGTGTCTTAATTATATGTCCGTCTTAAACTTATATTTTTTTGAATTTTTTTACTATTATATAGGTTACTCGTATCGCTCAAATTGCCAACCAACGTACCCAACCTACGCTATTCTTGTATTCAATTACACCTGCAAGTCCTGATTTATATTGCATAAATGGTATATTATGTTAATTGTTTAGAAGTTGTTTTGACTTTTGAAATAAGTTCAGCGTCAGAGTTATAACGTCATGGTATTATAAATTGCCTTTATAATTATGCACAAACGTATGCACTGCAAGGAGGCGCAGATGTGCAAGTTG
>PVMI01083417.1:0-12008 GCA_008528875.1 Aulacorthum solani
TTGAACACTTCGAACAGGTCATTGACCACAGCTGGCAGATCACCTTGAGTGTTGACAACATTATGACCGTCTGTTTTATCACCAGTGGCACCATTTTACCCGGTTACGCACTGAAAAAAATACTTTGGTCGTGGTGATCAACTTTGTGTTCAGTAGCTGCTATCGAATTTAGCCTATCGAACAAAGTTGATCACCACGACCAAGGGATTTTTTTCCGTGTGTTCGGCATGCATTATTCACGTGTTCTATTGCGTTATTCTACAAGTTGGCTTCCGTGTGTGTGTGTGTGCGTGTATGCGTGTGTGTGGGTGTAAGTCAAAACTTCGGTTTGCATACGAATATAATGTCGGTAATACAGTTTGAGACGAACTTCCTATTGAAATGTCGATTCTGAGTAGACACTTATGTTTTTTTTCCAGCATTTCTTATTTGCGGCAAAAATATTTAATACCTTAAAACTATAACTAATGTATAAGCACTAATAGTGTTTATATAAATTAGAGAATACTAAGTTATCTTATAATATGACGTGTTGTTTTTTAATAAATATAATTAGTATACGTTGTTAGTTTGTATGAAATATAAGACATGAAAAATAAAACTGATGATATTAAACGAGATATCTCAAAATGATATTCGAATAATTGAATGGTCTACTGGAGTGTGTGGGTATCGTTATAATGTATACATCAATTAATAATTAATTAGACGTTGTATGGAGTATTGGAGTGTAATATCGCGTCAAAAGACATTGATTTAATTCACACGAGATCGTTCGATTTAACTGCAATTTCATCATTTACATTGATGGGCCCTGGTTAATTTGTCTTATCGTTTCAACGATTCTCATCTAAATTGTATTTTACGCGTTAAACACCAGGAAATAAGAAAACATGAAATGTTGTGAATTAACTGGGCCCACTGTCCACCACGCCCGCGTAATTTAATTGTACCGTGCATATACCACTATACTTCATAATAATAATATGAACATTGAACACGATATGATGAATAGTTCAATTTATCATCCATGAAACTTTACATATTTTATTATATTACTAAAATGGAATATAACTAAATGGAATTTAATGGAATCAAAGAAAACGATGAAAAATTAAATTAAATAATACATATTATGATATTCATACTCCCATCTATTATTTAATTTTCCTATGAATACTTGCTTTATATATTTAAGTAAATTATAATTTACATACGATTTAAATTTAGTAAAAACCCATGATATAATACAATTTTATGACCTATTCGATTCAAGTACTTCAACCCAAGCTTTACAGAAAATATAAATTGTCATTGACATTTGTCCGCTGAAGTTCAGATGATTTTTGATCTGTAGTAGGTATCTAATTTATTTTATATGTATTTAATTTTCAATGAAATATTGTTAACAAATATATGGAGATCAGAATTCTAGAAATTAAATATATTTGTAAACATCATAACTTATATGTTATAAGTATTGCTAGTATATGCTAAAACTACATAATATGAAAATATGATCAATTAAACAGATCTGCAAAAATTGGTTCAATACAATATTATATTATTTAGAAGGTTTTTTTTCTTACTGATGAGGAGATTTGATATTGTATGATTCCATAATGTACCAAATATGTAACTTACTTAAGATAATTTAAAAAAGGTATTTAGTCTATTCATAATTTACGTGGGTACGCTTGATCTCAAAAACGAGACAAGACAAGCACTATAAAATAAATAACTTGTTACAATAACATCGGATATAGTAGGTACACAAAGTTGTCGTAATATATTTACTATATAAAAACGTATGCTATTGAAATGATAATAATATGCGTGATGACATTTAATATACCATGTATTTCGATTTAAAACCAATTTAGAATTATTTTTTTGTGTTTTCGAATACGATTAAAAAACATACTTTTCCTTATCTATACTATAATATAGTTTTGATAGAACTAGTATTATTGAACTATTTATGAAATTAGAATTGGATATCAATGAAATATTTACATCAAATTAAATCCCATAAGTAGGTATGTACAAGGTAATTTTGTTGAGCTTAATACACTATTTAACTCAGGTGCTTATTTAAAATAAATAAATGTTTTTTAAATGAAGATCTAGTAAAATATGGTATGAAAAATTACTCATTATTATTACTGTAATCTGTATGATACAACCGAAACAACAAGTTTTGATTTTTAGTCGATTTATCACAAAAAAGCTTAAACTGTTAAGTGATTTTTGACACACGTGGTGTAGTTGGTATGACAAAGGGGAAAAGTGCACAACGATGCATCAATCAGCAAATGTCACGAAGATTTCGTTTCCTTAGGGAAAAAATACATATATTACCAAACTATTTTTAACCATCTGTGTTTTGATTCGGACCGTTTTTTAACAGTTTATGTCCTTGTATTACAAATTTAAACTTGAACCTTTCGTTCTAAAAAAATATGTAAAATAGGTGTGATTTTGTTTTTATCAAGAGATGGAATTTTATAAATTGTTATTTAATAAAATGACTGAATAATATTTAAATATTATACATTAATGGAAATATGAAAAATCATAGTTTACTTTCGTTTAAGTCTGTGCTTAGTAACTGAATATACCTAGTTAATGTAGAAAGAATATACTACATCGAAATAATTTAAATCTATTTTTAGTCAATAAAAATATATTGTTGATTTAAAAAGACCATTTTAACCGTCAATAAATAATATTTTTTACTACAAAATAACAATAATTTTAAAAAATCATTAACAGCAAAATATTAATTTTAATGTTTAGATTTTTTTCCAAACCATGAGCTTATCTATTATTAAAATACGATAAACTTTGTCATCAATCACGAAGACATAAGTGGGCTGTAGATATGTTATAGATATAAAATATACATATATTTATTCATAAACACAAGTGTTGTAGGTGTATATGAGTAGGTATGTAAACAAAAATTAACGATTATGCCTTAGTTCAATAGTGATTATGAAAGGATTAACACTATAAATCTCTTTGATCGTCAATCACTCACGTAAAATATATAACATTTGACGACGTGTGTTATAAGTATGTTTAACGAGATCGCTGCGCTGTGATTATTAATTTTCAAAAATTGAAAACATATTAAAAATAAATTATAAAAATGTATTTTACTACTATATGAATTAATAGTGAAAACGTTTTTCTGAAATACTTCAATGAGAATAATATAAAAGCCGAAAAAAGTTGTTTTTTCGAATATTCTATTACAATCAAATCATTGTACCAATGCCAAACTATTTTTTCCCATATTTTATGGCATTAATAATTGATTACACATCACATCTGTCACATTTTTTACTTGAAGATAATGCCCACGCCTACGAATAATATGAAAACGTCACGAAGATATAGCATACTTGAACACGTGCTCTAAGTAGACTTCATCGGATTTCCCTAGTACGAGGACGGATGAGATGGATTTTTTTCGGAATAGACTGCATAATGATATGAATATATGATATGATATATATTATACATTATATTTTTTTCCGTTATTCGTTTTCATTA
The DNA here is from genome assembly GCA_008528875.1 of Aulacorthum solani. Lineage (NCBI taxonomy): Eukaryota > Metazoa > Arthropoda > Insecta > Hemiptera > Aphididae > Aulacorthum > Aulacorthum solani. The sequence continues at coordinate 3,562 of PVMI01083417.1, forward strand.
CAACTTGCGCCAAAAACAGATCCGTACAAACTTCATTCAATCTTGTTCATACGAATATTTTTGGTCTGATATTTATTCAAATTTTTTCTATATAAAAATTTAATATATCTTCGTAAAATCAATAATACATACCTTTTTATTTGCCTTGAACACATTACACTTGAACACGTTGGTGGAACCATCCCTAGCTATGTAACTGAATATTTTCATGTCTTGAGAATCGTGAGAAACGTAAAATATTCTAAAATTCAAAAAAATAATGTCGTATGAACACAATTGAACAAAATCACTAATAAGTACACGGTTTGGTGAAAAAATTAAAAATAAGTTCAAATTAGCTGTTTTAAAGTGAAGAAACAGTTTTCATCTGAGACTTTAAAACCCACCGCGTACTTTGATGTATGACAGACTTAACAGCTTACCTATAAATAGGATGTTGCATTAGTAGCAGGTTATTCTCGTCCGTCCATTGTTTTTTCTATAACAACACCACATAAATATTATTTAACTATTGGGATTTTTAAAACAAAAAAAAATTATAATTTATACAATAGTTTCAAGATTGTCAAAAAAAGTTATTTTTAAAGAGATTTCAGTATTCAGTTTATTTTATATTTTCTCCTTAACATTGGAATAAACTGTTATAAAATGTGTAGAACATAATTAAATTGAATCAATTATAAACCGTTTTGCTCAAGTTTTTGTTATTTTAAACTCAATAATAATTAATATGCAGGACTTTATTTGAACATGTTTGAATATTAATTGATTTAGTTTATAATTTGATTGAAGGCATAAAACAATTTAAATTATTTGCTTTTCTACATACAACATCAACCTTTATACCTCTTAAGAACAAAATCAACCTTCTGCAGTTGCCTAGTAGGTAATACGTTTAATTTGCAACTTCATTGTACCTAAAAGTATTACTTTACTCTGTGTACCTATGTGAATTGTGAAGTTAACTTCTATTCAATATCCATCCATAAAAAGTATAAAATAAATCATCATAATTATTACACTTAACTAGATAAGTATGAATAAAAATATCTTTAAACGTATATTCTTCAAATAATAAATTCATTATAATAGTAGATAAATGAATATTAAATAAATTTAAATTTGTAACCTAACAACTCATAAATTACATGTAACAAAATATATTAAAGTAATACTATAATGCTATGTGTATTATCTAAAAGTTTGTTGTAATAAAAGTAACAAGACGTTAAAAACAGTGTATAATATATAAATATAATAAAATAACTTCAAAGTTCAAAAGTTAAAGTTTTTTTAACTGAAATAAAGGTATAACAAGTATATAATTAATTATTACTAATAATAATTTAAGTATACCTCGTATAACTACGTACACAATTATTCTACATATTTAAATTATATTGAATTATATGTAGGTATAATATAAAATTATTTTCATCTTAAGTTGAATGATTTATAGTAAAAAATCACATTATGAATTTTTCAAAATAATACACTACAACCTATTAAGTACTTCATTTATATCTAATGTGGTGAATTGATGTATTAGTTAATCAATATTAACGTATATTATTAAAACAAATTTTAAATAATTAGTTATGTTAAAAAATATAATTAACTTCCTCAACAAAATATGGTTAACTGAGATTTGTTAATGTAAATTATATACCTATCTTCTGATTCAATGACAGTCGACAGACAAACAAACGAAATATAAAATATGATTCGATTGTTTTAAAATAATCGTAAAGTAAAAAGTTATTGCCAGGAAAAGTGGTGTTTTAAATATACATACAATTTAAAATACTTTTGAATAATTCATATGATAAATAAAAATTGAATACCTAATAGAAAATAAACATTTTACTCACCTTTTTTTTCTTTCTTAAAGTAATTCGGACCCCTTCGACGGAAACTTCTATGGATACTTTTTTCTTCTTTATTCCTTTAGCTTTAAACTCATACTATGAATAAAGAACAATATATTAAATTGGGTCAATCAACGAATTATTATATTAATGGACTCTTACAATGACAAATCAATGATAAATGTTTAAAGTAAAATGGTATTGTCATACCATAGAAAATAACTAAGAGTTTCAAAATAAAATATTATAGCTGGTAGGCCACTTTAATGAAAATCTCAAAATCCTGGAAGAAGCTAAGTCTTTAGGGAGGAGAAATGTCTAGAAAACACTTACTCTAATCCGCCTCATGGCTGCCACTATTTCTACTCGGTTTACTGGCCTGGGAACATCCAGAGATCCAATGAACTGTAACATACACAAATACAAATTCATTATAATTATAAAATAATAAATTGATGAATTGCTGTATCTAATTGAACATAAAACGATAATTTTGTAAACACATATTGATGGTTCAATGTTTAAACTGTAATTAATTACTTGTTAAAAAAAATACTTTATTCCTCTACTGAATTAAAAAAAAAAAAACATTTGATGGTGATCAATTACTTGTAACTTTCAGTAAATAATCAAGAAAAATAACTAGTGTAATAATATGCAGTAAAACCTCCTTATAACGGAATCACTAGATGCTAACTGATTTTTCAGTAATAAAGGAGTTTCCGTTATAGGAAAACAAAAATATATACAAATATAGTTTGAATGGGACTGTTGTTATTTTTCTCTAAGGCGTTTTCCGTCTTATAGAGGGTCCGTTACAAGGAGGTTTCACTGTACTATATGTAATAATAATAATAAACTATACTTCCATCATTCAGAATTAGAATAACTTTTTGATTGAAAATCAAAACTACGATATTATAAGACAATTATTAAATATATAATAATGTATACATTTTTTTTTTATTATTCTTAGGTAGGTATTATATTATATTCTGTTATAAGATCGGTAAATAGTAAATATATATGTAATTATTTATTTTGAATTTCACGTTGCACATAGCTTCTCATATTGCCATACAATTATATTGATTACATTAAACTTTATTGTATTTGATCTTAATATAAAGTTAATTTTCAAGTTCAACACTAAATTATATCTTATAAGGAATAATTAGGTTCTATAAATATTACAGAAACTAAGTATGAAAATAAATACCATCATAATAAATGATAAAAATCCGTTGAATACCATTTTTCACTATTTGTAGCTAGACAATTAATGTTAGGACTTGTCTTTTATTTATAATATAATTTGTCACACTAGAAACGAAATTAATTATATTTCATGATATAAATATGACTTTGATTAACTATCAAAAACAATTGTCATCTTCGAACCGGGCATTACAGATAATAAAAATACCATCATTCTCATAAGTTATAACTGATGAATTATCACTTAACAATAAGTACTTAACAGATTTTTATCGGTCCTAACCCCACTTATCGATATCCACTAAACACCAACGTTATTTTTTTAATTTACTAATAAATGACAGTACTTTAGGAAAATTAATTCCTGAAATCGTAACACTTATAACTCAAAATATTAAAACAGGTAATAAAAATCAATGTGCTAAATAATGTTTTGTTTACAAATGATTTTTGTCTACTGTCTAAGCTGGTATATCTAGTCTAGCATTATTTAATAGTTTGATGAAACAATTGTGAAAATAAAACAATATCCGTCAACTACCAAAAGTGTAGAATTTAAAATTCCAAATATACCAAGTGGTTGGAAAATCTTCCGAGACTATAGGGAGTTATAGGTTAACATTTTATCGTAAGCTTAACATAGAATAAAGAAAGCAAAACCGTTTTTTAGATTTCTCATTTAGTTTCTCGTTATGTAGCTACATAAAAATAATATAATAGGCCGTTACCAATATTAGTTGATCGTACAATTTGTTAAACTAATCAATGGAACATTAACTATAATATTTTAAACTACAATGTAGTACCTATACTTAGTATACTTGCTACGAAACATATATTAAATATTTTACTTATAAAAAATCACAATTTATCATAGTTTAAATAAAACACTCTAAATATAAAGCGCTATAACATAATTCACATAATGTTTATATTGATTTTATTGCATTTTATATATTAAAATTTGATCCAACTCAGATAATGACACAATTACAAAGTGTACAAAAAGTACTTTCTGATTATATGAAAACTATAGAAAATAATATAAGCTAATAGAATGTGTAGCTATTGTCTTTTTTAATGCATAAATGAATTTCAATTTTTATTTATTTAGTAAATGCTTGCATACCTACTATTTTCTATCTCTAAAAGTTATTGCAATTTATTACTTTACATTGTAGTTAATTTTCTTGTGAGTAAAATAAAATAAAATCGAATATAATAGGCATTATTGGGTAGTATAATTTATTACTACCTGCTTTCATTCTAAAAGCTCAAGATAAAAAATTATTCTCTTTACAAATATACAATTTTAATTTAATTGTATAGAACTAAAATACTTCGTATTCACGCCATTAAATGTTTACTTAACTAATTGCTTGTTTGGTAGATATACGAATAACCGTGAATTTATCGTTAATGTAGAAAGTTATTAAAATCTATTGGAGGTAAAATCCGATAAAAGAAAATGTAGTTATTTTAAATATGTTTGAAAGTGGGTAGCCACGGTCAAGATACAGAAACTGTTTGTCAGGCACCCGTCTTGCTTCGCTTATCTCGGCTATTATTATAAATTATAATAATAACAACAATGATAAATCGTTGCATTTGAAAAACGATTTTGAATATAACTCTGCATACACGAAAATAGTTATGATTTTATTTTTAAAACTGTAATATCAACATTTTTTTCTGTTTCTCACAATATTGTAAGCTACTAGTAAAATAAAAAATGACCCCATTAAAGTACCATTAATATTCAATTTTCAGTCTATTGACAGAACTACATAGAATATTAGAACAATTATATCTCCATTTCGGCATCTCAGTGGTGAACATTCAAAAAATAAAAAAAAGCCAAAATGGAGGAAACAAAGCGGTCATCAAAATGTAGATCATTAACCTCACATCGATCAAAATCTAAAACTTGATTTATTAAATTGCATCAAAAATATCAAAAACTAATAATTTAAGTAACACTTGGGTAGCTACATATTAATTACATCGTATGAATTAAATAAATCTCAATGATAGATACTCGTTATGTAATACAGCAATATTATAGAAAATATTAGAATTTTAAGTTCACGCTACTGCAAACATTATTTAGCTTTAGAAAAAATTGTTCATATATGTTTAAATGTTTTTGTTTGGATCTACCTAGCTACTTATAGAAATAATAAATGTAATACACTTCATATTGTATTTTTACTTTAATATTTAATTTTAAAATATAAAATACAACTTTAGCTTTAGTTATTATTACGAAATATAATTTTTATTCACATTGTATCATATTTTTGAATTTATATAAAGTTTGAAAGTTATGTGTTAGTTTTTTTTATAAAGATTAACGGCATAAGTTTTTTTATATAACAATTTAATTCGTTGTATATGGTGTATCATTATACATGAGTCTCAATAATAAATAAAAGTTAAAAAAAATAAAAATATATAAAACATAAATTATACTAAATATACCTATATAATATACAATATTATACATAATATTATAAGTACGTGTAAATATTACTAAATAGTTATTAATTATAATATGAATCGATAAGTGCAACTACATTATCTCTCTAGAAACGTTAAAATTAGTAATTATACGTAATAGAAAACGAATAAATACGATTTACAATGAAAACGTAAAATTAGGAATATTTGTTGTGTACTTATTACTTATATCATATTAGAATCGAAAACTTAAAAAATTAATTATATTATTGTTATTATTATATTTCCTATATAAATATAGATCAAATATTTACAACATTGAAAACTAAATAATGTGTAGGGATAAAAATTAATTGTTGTTCAAACAATAACATAAATAATATGTTGTAAACTTCGAATCGTTTCATAATAAATGTTATTATCCTAACCTCGTACAATATGGTCAATATTGCCAACAATTATAATATATGTCCTGCAGATGAGGCACTCTTTACAAGACCGAAAATGTAAATATTATATGATGTGACCTTACACAATGTGACGGGAATGAGAACTATTTTTTTATACTTTTCAGGAGAGTGGTTAATAACCATCACTGATAATATAGGTCTTTATGTTGTCAAAGACCAAAGCACCTGATTATGATTTAATGTGAAAACGTAGTACGTAGGAATATTAATAGTTCCCCTACAGGCTACAATATAGTAATATATTAATAGTTATAATAGTATATCGCTTCGAGGTCGATAATAATCAGAGCAAGTTATTTGAAAATCATTTTTTCTACCCCGAATGCTCCACTTGGTATTACGTGAACTATGCTATTCTGGACGACTTGACCTATATACTTGTCGGTTAATTTTGTATCATCTTCAACTTTTAAGTACCTAGTAAGACCCCAATAAATCACATCAAAATCTCTCCAGCCTTCGACTAAAGTAGATACCTAACATAACATATCAGACATTTATTTATAAGAAAACTCTACAAAATTCAACGATTATTTGAAAGGGGTTCATTAACTATTTTAATATTTCGTTACCCAATAAAACGATGGAGTTTTTTTAATTAATGCGTGTGAATGGGCACACAGTTTAAGAGCTACCGATTTAATAGCCAATGTTTATATTATATAGGTACCTATTTAATTTATGAAAATCAAAAACGTATAAACGGTCACATATAATATACGTCAATAAATCTATTTTAAGTCTTAACTTTTTGGTTGGGATGGGTTTCGATGTTGGTTGGATAGATTTAAATCTCAAGAAATCACTTCGTAGATGAATAATTATTCTATTGGCAGACGACGATTGCGAACGTTTCGACTATTTGGGTATGCAATACAATAATATCGTAATTTATGATCAAAAAGACTTATAATATATTATATACCAGCGAAAAAAAAACAGTTCAAATAAATATAGAGGAATTGAGAGTCACGGAATGTCAGCTGACCTGTGCAGTCACGCTGCGAGGAAACGCATGTATCTACCCTAAGTCGCTGTCGAGGGGACGCTGGACTACAATCATGCTACCTATAATACGATTGCATTAAAGTGTATAATATTATTTTGACGAATCGTACACGACAATAATATCGTTAACCTTTATGCGACGACGTTCAAAAAACGCAGCGCGGGTGCGGGGTCGCGGCCGTTTTTCCCCGCCGCCTGCGCGCTAGCGGGCCGGAGGTAGCCGACGGCACCGCCGCCGCCGCCGTCGCCGCCGCTATAATTAATCTAGCGCTGATGAGGCCCGATAGGCTATTTATGGGTCGGTGCACAGCTGCTTCTCCGGTGGTACACGACGGCCGTCGGTCGCCGTCTCGGCGTCTCTTCTATATAATTTAATATCCTGTCCGTCCGTACTGCAGCAAGTATTATGGCCATCCCGGCGCGTGATCTCGTAGACGTTTTCCGGAAGGAAAAGAATCGTTACCTAGCCCACCCTCTAACTCAGACACTCGGTGAAGCATTTAACAGGACGATGGTTGGACCGACCTCCGCCTCCTTCGAGAGCCTTGGATAAGGTGTCCCGAAAATCAGTATCGAGACCTCGATATATCCCGAAATTAATTCGTTAACAATAGTAAAATTAACTTAAAATAAAATAAAAAATTGATATTGCTGTAAAAAAAAACAAAATTTGAGGGGTTGATTAATGTGAGGCCCTTCGCATAAAGAGTTTAATTAAAACTTTTTGTATGCCCCCCCTCAACTTGGCCGAACTTCAAATACGACAATGCCCTCTTTCACCCCATCACACCACAGCATCACACTTTCTGGGGTAGAAAATCATGAGAAAAAAAACTGCCGATGACAACGAGAAAAAGGTGACAACCCGACCCCGAGTGTATTGCTACTCGCTGCAGTTAGTAAGAATAATATATATTTTAACGGTATAATATAATCCGTTTTACAGGTGTATAACGACGATGGTCTCCGATGAAATGTCACGGGCAGCTGTCTCCAGCCGATATAGTATAGAAGCTGCGAATATTCAGAGTGCAATGAGTACAAAAAATAAAATAAAAAACGTCATTAGATTTCGTTTCGTTTCAGATAATTTTATATTATAATATCATCGCGATGAGTTTTGACGTGTATATGGACGGCACTAATGTCGGTTATTTGTATTTGTATTTTGTTTTGCTTTCGTTAGCTGTTATTTTATTACCTATTCTTTATCATCGTAAACTGCGAAATGCGTATATTCTTGAAACTCGCACGTGTTCTTCCAGATACGTACTCATCCTCCACCATTACCGTGGACTATAGAGGATCACATCCCTCAGAGAAAACTGAGCATTGTCGCTCCCGGCATGCTGTTTTGTACACGACCAAGTACAATATAAATTATAATAGTGCCTATGCTAAATCCGTCCGAATTACAAACGTT
>PVMI01083456.1:224-11351 GCA_008528875.1 Aulacorthum solani
ACGGTTACTGCTAATATTAAAATTAATGATATTTATAACCATAAAAAATGTTGTATTAATGTATTTTTTGTATTTTTAGGCTAATGTAAGATCAATGCATGAGAATTCTTTTATTAAATTGTTAAAAAGATTTTTTTAGAAATAAACATTTATAGTTTATGAGTGGAAAAAACTATTTACAATGAAAGTTAATAGTTAAAAGCTATTAAAATATACATTATTTTAATTTATTTGCTAATAATGATTAAAGTTTTAAATGTTTTAATATTAGAACTTAGAAGTACCTATACCTAATCGTCGACATACCATAATAAATTTGATACCAGTGATACCTGATGTTTAATAAAATTATTTACACGACTTGACTTCAATCATAAAAGATTTATGAACAACGAATGTTTAATCGTTTGATGTAATATATAAAACCTAACGTTACAAACCTAAGGTGTTACCCGGCCGCGGCGTATCGTATAGGCAAAATAGGTACGTATTATACTCGGCGTATGGTGAAACCAAGACGGCGTTTGGATTGTTCTGGCTCGCAGATATTTTTAAAGATTGCGCTTTTGGGAATACAAGTTTAAGGTCGCCCAGTTAGCAGATTGTCCGTGTTAATAAATATTAAAATATTTAAGTCTAAACAGTACTTATAAGCATCAATATAATATGAAAACAAACTTACGCGTAAACAATTACCTACTTAACATCGACTCTTCCGGTGAAACCTTAGCGAGTCTTACTTTGAGAGCAGACCTGCTGCATTCAAACAGCCATCTGCGTCCGTCTTCATCTAGCTCCGAGATATTTTTTGAAAATAACCTGAAATTAACAAAATGTGAGAATTCAAGTGGAAAAAATGAGTTACATCATAATACTTTTTATCGGACTATCCGTCCGTCTATTGCAGTTGGCTTGTTTGATTTTTTTTTTGTGCAATGAAATTATTAGAATCGTCTCATTAAAATTGGTATTGCCATAGACGTTATAAATATATTATAATATGAAAAACCCATAGACCTTGTACACGACATACGGTATAGATAAATCATATGTTATTTTAATGAAATCTTTGTGATAAGAATATTATGTTATCTGGTTTTCTATTTCAGTTGTAAGTTGCTTGTCGCATTCCAAATTTAACCATTCAAACTAATTTACAAGTGTTGAAATGTATGATATAAAATAATAATTAAATGAAAATAATTATATTGATTAAGGAATACTAATTAATATTATATAACAAAAGAGAACTAAATAAAAATAAATTAAATGTCCCAATTTGGATTTATTATTATGCACTAAATCAACAGTGTCAAAATGTATCAATGCTACTAAAATTAAATTAACTTGGATTATACACTAATTTGTAATGAACAAAATTATAAAGCCATTGAAAAAATTACACTTCAATAACATTAACGAATGGTAACGAAGATGAATAGTGTTTATGGATTTTTAGGATTATATAAATTATACAATATACATAAACAATTTACACAACTTGTCTTTAGTCCATTTTTTATAGTTTTAAAGGCTTGCCGGTAAAATTATGTAAAGATTATTATTATTATTTAAAGGTCTTGCATACATTTTTTATTGAGATTATTATACCAAAATGTTCATGGTTGTGCCAAGGCTGTCTTCAACACTTCTTGTCTCTTTGTAAAAATGTCAAATTTGAAGGGGTTGAGACTAGGTACTTTCTTGCAAGTGGTTTTTTTTTATATGTATGAGTAGGGATCAAAATTTCAAAAAAATTGTTATTTCTTATGAAATGAAAATGTAACTGTAAAAATTGTAAAGTGGAAACAATCCAATAATACTTTATAATCATAAAACATTATAGATTTCTGGGAAATACACAATTCCACATAAATATTTTATAGGATCGTTATTTTTAGAACAAATATTAAAATGTCCATCTTAGTTAATACAATGATAAACACGCTGTATCATAGAACGATATGGTTGTATTGACAAATGTGAAATGACAGTGACAGGTTTTTATCTATTTTGTTTATACTTCAATTTTTTAACGTAAAAACTATTTTTAATTATTCTTATAAATTCTGTTTTTTTTTAATTTTCCGAAAACTTTGTTTTTTTGTTGGAAACGTATTATTTTAATGTTCTCTAATTTTTCATATTTTCTAAAGCTCTGGGAAAAAACGGGTTTTCCCGAATTTTCTGACGTTTTGATCTCTTTATATAAGCATTCCGTGTATTCGTATTTTCAATACAAGGTATTTCTGAAGCCAATATCTTTCACAATAAACATGAATAAATAACAAATAAGTATTAACATTTTTTATAAATTTATTTTCCTTTAGATCAAAAAATAAACAAGTAGATAATATTGTTATCAAAAGTCAAGACAATTATCTCATCAACAAAAAGTTGTGTATTAAAAAAAAATGTGCATAAAAAAATGTACTTCAACAGTTCAACTATAAGTTGACTAAATCATATTATTGTTTCAATTCTCAAGTAGGTAGTGAGATAATGTAATACAAATAGTTTGGTGTCTTAAAAAAAATTGACCGATAGCATTACTTTAATTTTCATAGGTAAAACTTAAATTAATTATACATGACAAATTTACAACATTATGTTAAATTGTATTTGTTTTACTCATTTTTTAATGAAAATTAAGTTTATTAACTTTTATTTTTCTTCTATAATATATATTTAATAAAAACTATTAACTAATAACAAGCAGCCAGGTTAAAATTCAAGAGATAGACTGATATACTGATATGTAAACAATGAATAGCTCCAGAGATGATTGAATATTAAAAAAATATGTATCCAACAGTATAGTTTCACAGTATAATTATTAAAAGTGTCATAATTATATTATACATAATATAAAAAGTGATTAAACAACAATAATAATACTTATAATTTACTATACATTATTTATACAAAAAAGTAAAATACTTTTTAGTTTCCAAGTTACACAAATGAATATTAAATAATTCACATATTTTGTTTTATTTGTAGACAACAATAATAAAATTAATTTTAAGTAACTAGTATAGACAATATTACTCGGTTGAAGCAGTTAAAAAAAAACAATAAAACATAAATATTTTAAATTCTAAGCATACAATTACATGTTATTCATAAAAATATATCATTTTACAAATAATACACAAATGGATTCCTTCTTATCCAACATATTATAATTATTGTAGTAAATAATTTAATTAAGACATTTAGCAACCAATAGATAACACTTTGGACTCACATAAAATAATATTAATAATAATAAATATTTAAGTCAATAAAAGAAGAAAGGAACTAAAATATGCAAATACACAACCTACAAAACATGAGATTTATATTGCATCAATAAATATATAAAAAAAATTACGAACATAATGCTACATAATATGACTATTCGATTGTCATTTAATTTATAATTGGGTATTATTATTTATTAATATTATAATTTTTTTAATACCGTTCATGATGTAACCAAGAGTAGTAGTTTCAGTATCGTTACACAAATGCCATTTGTTTCTTAGGTGCTCTAGTTAGCCTTTTTTGTAAATGCCGTTCAAAGAATTTTTTTACTTCGGACACAATGAAAACACTTGATGTTAATCCCAATAAAAGTAAAATATCTTAAAAATTGGAAAAACATTTTTTTTTTTTAAATTCAACAATTATAATGGAATAATAGATGGTTGTTTATACCATATAGAGTAAGTGCTTCTGTCTGAAATACATTCTGTAATGGTGGAAAGTATATCACTAACATTTGTCCAACAATAGAGAGTGTAACAGCAACTAGAAACATCTTGTTAGAAAACAACCCGATAGTAAATACTGACTTTGTCTGTAAACATTATATGCAATTAAATGACAGTATAAATAAAAAAGCCAGTTTCAAATTCTAATAATATTTAAAAAAAATTAAAATGATCATACCTGGGAACGGCAGCTAAGAGCATTAAACATATCAAAAAAAACAAAACACGTGAATGTCATTGTAGTGTCTCTTTTAGACACATCATTATCACTCAACTGAAATCATATAATAAAATAATTAAAACTAACTACAAAGTAACTAATAATTGAGTATTGAGAGCACATAATTTACATGTAAAACATTTTTTTTATTTGAATTCATTATTTAAATATTTATTGTATGAAACATTTAAATTAATATTATTGCAATATGTATTAACGAGACTTTTATTTAATTCAATTTTTCACTTATCAATTATTTATAAAAAGTACTTTTTGTATTTTAAGAATTATTTAGTTATCAAGTAATTAAATAAAGCTCTACAAATAAAACCTTACTTCTCGTTTAAACACCCAAAGAGTTCCAACAATTATAATTGATGCTGAAAAAAGAACATTTAATACAAGCGTTTTCGTTATCATTGGTGTCTTAACGTTTCGAGGACCTTGTTTTACAACATCCTTATCAACTGGTTCAACTGCAAGACTGAAAAAATATTTATAGTAAAATATAACATGAGAGAAATTAACAAATTCCAAATAACTAAATTAATGGAATAGCTACCTTTGGGCCGGTGGTCCATCCATAATTATATTAATCCATAATATTTGCATGGCATTTAATGGATTTGGTATTCTAAAAATAGTTGCTAAAGCAATTAAAGATAATGCAGCAATGCTAGTACTAAGTTGAAATTTCACAAAGTTTCGAATGTTGAAAAATATTCCTTTCCCTTCTTCAATAGCTGCCACAATTGTTTGGAAATCATCGTCAACTAGTATCATGTCTGATGCTTCTTTACATACATCTGTTCCATTTTTACCCATAGCTATCCCAATGTCAGCTTTTTTCAATGCAACACTATCATTAACTCCATCACCTGTCATTCCAACAACATTACCATTTGCTTGCAATGCCTAAAATTATAAACAAAATTAAAAATAATTAAATTAGGTTTAATTTTGTTTTTCTACTATAACAATGAAGCTAATTTTAAATTTATAATATTTTGTTAATACTTTTGAAACACTGATTTCTTTTTTTATTAAAATAACTAAAATATATTGTAAATATGATGAGATATAAAAATATATTAGTAAAAAGTATTTGTGTTCGCCTAAAGACAATATAGTATATAATTATACATTTGCTTCATTTTGGAATTTTAAATTGAATAAATAACTGATTTCCAAAACCACACAAAGTATCATTATACAATTATGTCACATATTTATTATTATTATTAACGTATGAGAACCCAATACTGACATACTGCTGAACAGTATGAACTGGTTCTTGTAATTAATAGCTTAAAATTAGTTTCAAAATGTTGAACACTGTATTATGTATGGTCAGTGACAGTTCTAATGTAAGGACAGGGTGGGAAGCTGCTGTACCAAAATTTCTGATGTCCCTTATTGTAAAATTAAATAGTGTACCTACTGCTAATATTATTAAGTATTTGTGACAAAAATATTTTTCTAAGGAAATATGGAGAAGGGGTTGGCATTTAAAACATAATTAGTAATTATAAATGAACTGTTATCTGCACAAAAATTTAGTTCTAGCACAGCGCTTGTACATGGACAATTATAATTTAAGTAATAGTGGGGAAATTTCAAATTTCTAAGATTAATACCTTTTAAATTACATCAGAACTTGAGGAGAAGTAGTTATTTTATGTTTGATTATCCAATAATAACCAAATTTGAACTTCAAGCACTTAAAAAGAAAATTAGATCAAACATTTTTGAATTTTCTGTATGAATAACTTATGAGGAACTTAATGTTAAAAAAAAAATAACCACAAAGGAATGTCAATAATTAGCTTTAAAAAAAAAAATCATATTATAATTAGGAAATGCAAATACAACTGTTAGGTGAAAACATCAAGTAACTATGACTATTTATTTTTAAATAGCAACATTCATTAATATATTTACATTTAGTTTTTCACGAGTATTTTGGAATAATCAATAATACAATTAAAGGATGAAGTGTAATGGTAAAAACTATTAGGTACCTTGATTATTGTTAATTTGTGGCGAGGTGTAACACGGTAAAAAACAGATACATTGTTTACCATTGCTTTTAGTTGATGATCAGACATATTATCAATTTGTTGACCAGACATGGTCTGTCCATGAATCATGTCCAAGCCAATCATACTTCCTACAATAAAATTGTAGAATAAAGATTAATATATATATATTTTTTTTAAATTAATATTATTGTATGTTTTGTACCAATAGCAACCGCAGTTTCTTGAGCATCTCCAGTGACTAATTTTACTTTGACTCCACAATTATACAACTGTTCTATGGATTCTCTAACAAATGGTTTTGGAGGATCACAAATTCCAACTAATCCCAAATAGACTAAATCTTGTAAAGAATCTCCTTTGGCTAATGCAATAACTATAGAAATATGTTTAAGTTAAATAGAAATAAAATTATCTGGTAGATATACATTATACAACCATAATTACAACATAAAAACTAACCTCGAAGGCCTTTTCTACCAATTTCATATGCTTCAGTAAATATGTCTTGTTCTTTTTTACTGCTCAATAATAGTCTTTCATTCCCGTTAGAATACTTTGTACATTGTTTCAAGACTTTTTCTAATGCACCTTTGACAAAATAAATTTCTTCTTTGACCTATACATTTTAATTTTAATGAAATAATAAAAATACTACTAATGATAAAATATAATAATGAAGTATGTCATATTCCAAAATCTTACATCATCATATTTATTAACACATTTCACAGCCATAAGTTTTTGTTCAGAACTAAATGGATATTCTTGAAGTTTTAAGTATTTTTCACTAATACCATACATTCTATTCTATAATCAAAATGAAAAATTATAACAAAAGATATAAAATTAATAATTAACAAAAGATTTGACTTCTTAAATACCTTCATAGCAACTGCTAAAAGAGCCCCTTCAGTAGGCTGTCCCTGTAATGTATCTCCATTGATAGTTGCATTGTTACAAATAACTCCAACCTGCATAAAAAAATATATATACAATTTAAGCAAATAACAACCTGTGAACATGTTAAGGATCTAAATTATCAAAATAATACAACACATACTTCTAATAAATTATATATGGCTTGTTTAGCTTGGTCTGAAGAGAAAGATTTAAGTAAATGAACTTCCCCTTGATCATTGTAACCTGTTCCGGAAACCTAGACAATTAAATGAATATTTTATGTTATGAATTGAAGTTTCATAATACATATTTTATACAAACATATGATTATCATAGTTCATGTTTAAATACAGTAAAATCCCATTAATGAGTATAAGTACATAAAAAATTGTAATATTTGCAGTGTCCATTAAAAACCAATTTACTATGTTTAAGTATAATAAGTTTTTATTAGCAGTTTAAATTTAAAAAAAATACTATTTTATAACTTACATCAGCATAATATCCATCTGAGGTAATAATTGTAGTTACAGTCATTTCATTATTGGTTATTGTACCAGTTTTATCAGAACATATTATATTAACACATCCTAATAAAATAAATACATGAGACAATAATACATTTATAATTATAAATAAGTTAAAAATTACCTAAAGTTTCAACAGTTGGTAATTTTTTCACAATAGCTTTTCGATTAGCCATACGCATTACGCCAAGTGCCAAAGTTACTGTTACAACTATCGGTAAGCCTTCTGGTATTGCAGCTACAGCCAAACTAAAACAGTAAATTTTTTTTTTTAAATATCTATTAATGCCATACAACCTAACTTGGCTTATTTTTTTACCTGACACCAATAGTAAACATATCTAAAATAGGTCGACCCTGAATCCATCCAAGTATCATTATCAAACCAATAATAAAGAAAGAATACACCGATAACTGAGTACCCAGAATATCCATGCTATTCTGCAAAGGGGTCTTCGGAGCTTCTTCACTTTGCATTAATTTGAAAAGTTCACCAAATTCTGATTTTTCTCCTGTATTTACCACAACTCCTTTGCCATTTCCACACCGTACTAAAGTTCCCATAAATGCTATGTTTTTCATAGATGTATGACTCACGGGATTCAAAACTAACTCTGTGGTTTTCATACATGGTTCTGTTTCACCAGTAAAACTACTTTCATCTATAGCTAAGTCAATCGCCTATAGAGTAAAAATCCAATAATAATTTTATTATGCACAAAAATAACTATTATGCAAGTATCTAAATTTACTATACATAATTGATCTATTATTCTTATATTATAATTTAGTTTTACCTCAAATAGTCTAATATCAGCGGGGACTCTATCACCAGTGCTCAAATAAACAATATCACCAGGTACCAACGATCTTGCAAGCATAGATTCTAATTGTTCCTCCCGGAGGCTAAAACAGAAAAAAAAGTCAAGTTATCAGTAAACTCATTTTAAGTAAAGTTTCTAAGTAACAGATAATGATAATGATACACTATTATCAGTGACAAAACGAATACAAATCAAATTGGTAGATACATTTTTTTTTTTTAAATGCAATCTATCTTCATAAAGTCAACATAATTAGCAGCAATAAATCTCAGTACTTAAGTAGTAAATTACAAACAATAACCTAATATTTTAGATAATAATTAAATTAAATAAACATAAAATATATAACAAAAATAGCAAAATAGCAAGTATAATAATAAATTTAAAAAAAAAGAACTAAATAAAAAAGATTATAGATAAGTGTGTGACCTGAAGAATTAGTTGTAAGGGCTGATGTTATAAAATCTGATTGCATTTAAATTTTAATAATTGTGAACGAATTACGCAGTAAATATTTAATGAGTTTTGATAAAAAAATTTTAGTTTTTTAAATAAAATTATGATTTTTTATTGAAATAATAAATACTAAGTTTGTAATTTTAAAATTATATATTTCACTGTCTCATTGTCTTTAATGATGGTTCTCCACTGAATACAATGAAATTAAATATATTTTTATAAAATGTGGTGACAAAAAATGACTATAAATTTTTGTTTGAATACTAACCATCGACATGTAGGTGGTACAAGTTTTGTCAATGCTTCTAATGACTTTTCAGACCTATATTCTTGTATAAAAGCCACAGTTACAACAATGATAATAGCCTGTAACAAATATTAATAGAAATTTAAATAATTGCAATTTAATTATTTTTATTTAAAAAACTAGTAAAAATATTACAGCGAAACCTGTACATAACAGACAGTTACAGGACCATCAAAAGTGGCCACTATAGACAGGCTTTAGTATTATTTTAATCAAACTCACATACGTGTTTGTTTATTGAAAGTATAGTACATTGTTAATAAATATTAATTCATATTCAATATTATAATTTATAACATATGCATTAAAATTATTGGTGATATAGGAGTACTGAGTACAGAATTGGTGTTAATTCATGTCTCTAGAAGTCTCATGCGTGTTTTCGCTACCAGCGACACTGTTGTATATTATGTACATTTAGGTATGCAATAAAATTTAAGTTTGAACTAGTTTAACTTTGAGCTTGTCCATTATGAAGGTTTTGGGAAAAAATATTACTGACTGTGTTAGCAATAGAAAGAGCCTTTAATAGACAGGTCAAAATACATTGGAATACCAATTCTTTTGCTGGGGCCTTATTTTGTTCGTTGAGAGATGTGTCTGTTATAAGCAGGTGTCCATTAAGTCAAGTTTCCCTTTATTTCCAAAAATACAAAAGCAACCTAATTAAAATTTTCTTTGTTCTTAGTTCATTATTTTGTGAAGAAAATAAAACCGTTCTTGAATTTACTATTAATATTGAGCGATTGTTTAATTAATACGTACTGTAGTAATACTGATGGCATCATCAAATTGTTTCATACATACACTCACAACAGCTGATGCTAGCAAAAGAAGTATCAATGGATTTCTGAACTGAAAATAATAAGTATATCATTATTATTCTAGTTTATATATTATATGTTTTTATACAAATATACATTATGAAGGTAAAGTTACATAGTTAAACTATTATAAGTTAACATAAACAATTATACAAGGTTATCAGTTTATGCAATTAAGATTTAAAAAAAACATAAATTAATTTTCATCATTATACAGTAAAATTATACATTTAAAATAATTTATGACTTGAAATTCATTACTATGCATTTTAAATTGCTGGTAAATATTTATTAACTTTAATTGCATTAAAAATAAATTCTAAAACAATAGATAACTATGGATGTAGGTAGTTGTTATTGGATTTCCTCGAAAATCAAAATTTACAAAGAGGTACTGTATTGTTGAATATTTAATAATTTTTCAGTAAATTTTTTTTTATTATTATTGTTAGTACTTAAAGAACCAAGTATAAATAATTTAAAAACATTGTTGTTCAATATATTAGAAAATAAATTAGGCATATTAGAAATATATTTGATCAAGTCGTATGGTTTTAGAAATAAGCATTAATACAAATATATTATTTTGTCTATTTTAGTTTTTTGTTTAAATTAGTTATAACTTACTTCAATATAAAAAAATAATAATAATTGTTAAATATTAAATTTTAATCTGCATTAAGATTTAGTTCTGTTAACAATAATATTTTTATTAGGAAACTATTGAATACTAAACCCCAGCATTTTACCTTAGGTTCATAATCGTACAGGTCCCCATATTAATATATTGACTTAAAAAAAAATATTTAAATATTTGTTTAAGTCGGAGTTGAAGTAATGTATTAAATCTAGACACATACATAAACAATCCTGGTCTTAAACATTAATAACACAATTTATGTACAGTAGAACTCCAATTATCTGAACGCCAATCATCCGGACGTCCAATTAACCGGACGAGAAAAATACGGCACGTGCCGTTATTCATACACATGTTTCATAATCGTTTTTAAATTAGATAAAGAATAGGTATGTAAAATAAAATAAATTATGTGCCAAGTCAGCTTTTTTTTTGGTTTTAAATTATCACGTATGTACTTTAATTCAAGCTTATTTTGTTTCAGTTGAATATCTAATAAAATTACATATTTGTTTATGGTTACGTGTGTATATAACTTTTGATATATCATATGTCAATCATCCGGATATTTGCTTATCCGGACCACCCTTGACATTAATTAGTCCGGATAATTGGAGTTCTACTGT
>PVMI01083474.1:0-10561 GCA_008528875.1 Aulacorthum solani
ACATCTGAATTTTGTCAGGCTATTGTATCTTTCAAATGCGAACCAAAAATTATTTATGTGATAATTTTAGTTCTTTTCTACGTCACGCTAATATAAGCTACTCGAAATACTAATCCTGGTCAGACGAAGTCACGGGCATCAGCTAGTATACTATAAAATGTATAAATTATGCCACATAATGCTATATATTATACAATTTTCATAATAAAATAGTAAATAACTATTGTATTTATTCGTATTTCCAACTTATAACGTGTTAACATCTATAACCAGAATATTATACGAAAATAAATAATAATTACTATAAGACAGTATCACAGCATAATATCTAACCCATTGAGTAAATAATATAAACATAATTTAAATAACAAAACATAACTTAGTTATTTACATACGCGCAGAAGTATGAAATAACATGTGAAGCGCAACCACCTTTCACTGCAATAACTTCCACCATGGAGCATCGATCACCTATAAAATTATAATTCTGTGATGACTGATAATATCGTCCGGTATCTCAGTGTCGGATAATCTCAAAACTCTGGTAACTGGTAACAGTGACAGTACGGCCGGCTAAACCGTCGCTACGGTCATACCCGTCAAACAAAAACAAACGCGTTCCGCCATTTTGTGCGCTTCATGCCTTCATAGTTCATATGCGAACGAGGCGGCGTTTCGTTGTAGGTCTGATCTCCCGGCGTCCGTACTTCGTACTCGGTTGTCAGTAGTTAATTTTAAATTATTATTATAATATAGCGCCGTATAGTCGTGTGTTACACAACGTTGAACCGGTCACCATCGAAGAAGTACGTGGGCTCACCGATCGTGTAACTGTCTGTTAACAATATATTCTACAGGGATTATGTGTTGTTGACGTTAAGACGTGCGACACCGTTACCCTTTTTTTGAATACTATTTCGTCACAGTTGTTATTGAAAACCGTCAAGCTGTCCACTAACGCGGTATCGGAAATGGCGTTGAGCACAACGACCAGCCAACCGGTGCAGAACAACGTCCAATCGTCTCCGGGATCTGGATGGCCTAGGCGCACCGCACCAGTCAAGTCATCTACGTGCCCGTCGCTCAACAGACATATAAATTTGTTAGTATATAGTCGTTACCTAGGATAATTCCGGGACAACTTTCCGGTGTTCCTGAGGGATTCCGATCTTTTTTTTTTTACTGGTTGTATTGGTCATTAATTGAACATTAGAAGACTATTCTGTGCAACACTAGTTTTGTAGTATAACTACTTTATCTAGTATGATTGCAATTAGGCATACTTATAATATCATAAAATAGAATGAAAACAATTGTTCTTGGTTTTGTTGGGTGGTGGTTATTTGTCTTAAATGATAATAGGTCAAACTCAAAATTAAAACAACTGTTTATGTAAATTGTATATGCCTCAATTGTATCATAACTGTGCCATTTCACCTTTATAACCTTACTAAGAATAAAATGAGTTGGTTAAAAAACTTAATGTATATTAGTAATCAATATTTCTTGTTTTAGGTATCCTCTATCAAATTATAAATTTGGTACAAAAGAACCTTTATTTGAAAAAGATCCTTCAGTACCAGCTAGATTTCAACGTATGCGTGATGAATTTGAAAAAATTGGCATGCGTCGTAGTGTTGAAGGCGTTTTAATAGTTCATAAACACGGATTGCCGCATGTTTTATTATTGCAGTTGGGCACAACATTTTTTAAATTGTAAGATTAAATGAATATTTTAATTAATTACAATTGTGACAGCCTAATGACAAGAAACTAAAATATATATCATTAAGATTTCAATACTTAGCATAATTTTAATAGAATTTATAATAATATTTTTTTAGGCCTGGGGGAGAGCTAAATCCAGCAGAAGATGAGGTTGAAGGACTTAAGCGATTACTAACTGAAGTAATTTCATATTTCTTTATCATTAATTGTTTATACTTCAAAACATTAGACAATCTTTTTATATCATTTACTTATGTCAGACTTTAGGCAGACAAGATGGTGTTCAGCCAGAATGGACTGTTGAAGATACTATTGGAAATTGGTGGCGACCCAACTTTGAACCTCCTACTTATCCATACATACCACCACACATAACTAAACCCAAGGAACATAAAAGACTTTTCTTAGTTCAGCTACCCGATAAAGGTAAGATAAATTAATAGTGCATCAAAATCCCAGATTTGTGAGTATAAGTATAATGAGTTATTATTTTATCAATTAGTAAATTCTAAGAATACAATTACTATGAGGTTTATTTTTTTTCCTAAGGTTTAATTTCTAAATTTATTATTTTATGTTTTGGGTCATAGTTGACATGCTCTGAAGTTAAATTTGAGTATTTTCTATTTTTAACTTACGTGTATATTACATCACCTAAGACCTGTGTTAAATTACATTATATTATTTTATATTTCACAGTTTGCAATGGCAACATGATTTGCTGGTTCAGAAAGGATCATCCTGGTTGATTGTAAAACATCACATACAAGAAATGTATTTTTTTTTATGAAAATTGTCTAGAAAATTCATGATAGGGGATCCTTATAAGATTATTGTTCTAATCACTTGTGTATTTTACATCTGATTTTAAATCGGCTGAAACTAAATAACTATGGAAGGGGTTTAAATTAATGTTAAGATGGTAATAAAAGAACATATGCACTTTCAGAATGGGATTGAGTACATTGTATATGTAATTTCAATTGTAACTAAATAATTGTATTCTTGGGGATTTCAAATTTTTCCTGATTTACTGGGTGTCGTGAATACTTTATTAAATTCCTTAAAATATGAAGATTTGTTGAAATCACCTCATAACACCAATTTCCGAATTATTATTTACAAAAATTGAAGTAACCAATTTCCGAATTTTTATTTACAAGAATTGAAGTAACCAATTTTATTCTATGTGTTTAGAATATTGAATGTTACTTTTTTAATATTTAAAGGTCAAATAGGGTTTATAATAATTTGGTGTAAATCTTACATTGAATTTGATGTTGACACTGTAATTTTTTTTTTGTATTTTAATCCGACTTGGTGGGATGACTTTATTTGAGTTTTGTTAATATCTCTTTGCTTATAGGATGTATAAATTAAAATATTTAAGAATTACTATTTCCATTTTCTGAAATTTTATTATGAGAATACAATAAATCGATTTGTTGTACTATATGTAAAACATAACAAATTTACACTTTGGGTAATAGAAACTTAAGGGTTAAGGTTGATACTTAACAAAATGACATATTTAATTTAAGTACAAACATCATCATGTTCTGTCACAATACTTTTTTTGTAATATCTTAATTTTAAATTATGATATTTGTGTTGAAAAAATGTGGTTCTATATTTATATTGTGTTTAGAATTAAAATATATACAGAATTGTATTACAAAACTGTAACCCAAATGCTTGCTTTATGATGATATTAATCTAAACCCTATAGATTTGTTGAAATGAAACATTTAAATAACTATGATTTACACTTATTCATGAACAACAAGTATATCATGTCTTTTTGAATGTACAGTTATGATATTCAATTTAGAATATTAAGAATGCATGTTATTAGATTCTGGCGGAAAGCAAAACTAACAACTATGTTTACTGTGTATCTCGTTTTGTTTTAGTAGTTAAATTATTATTTTTGTTGCAATTATTAAACTATTTATATTATGTTCTAATTTCCCTTTATGAGCTATATGTTAAAATGGTTAATAATTAATAAATAAAGAGTAGTGTTATAATATGTATTAATTATTAAAACAAAAATTAATATGTACATTAATTGATATCGGTATAGTAATAATTGATTGGGGGTTTATTTTGTCAATAAATTATTTTAAAATATCTAATTATATGTACAAGATTTGTAATGTTTTAAATAAAATTATTACATTTAAGATTATTTATCTAAATCAATTATTTTTCATTTTAAATATTTAATGAGACCATTGAAAATTAAAATTGTCCTTAAAGTATTAAAAAAGTATTTATTTATAAACATTTTTACTTAGCCGTTGTTGGCATATATGTTTGTTAAAAATAATGTCAAGTGATTATTTAAATATAGTAATTCCGTCGGCAGTTAAAATAATGTTGTATTAATTCCAATGTTGTATTTGTAAGCATTTCATAAAATTCCATTTAAATTTTAAAAATACAATTTAAGAACTATTGTACAAAGTTGTCGCTCAACATCTGCTTATCCTTAAATTTTATTATGTACATTTGTTCTATACAGATGTTTTTAAATGAACAATAAAATAAATTGTAAAATTATATATAGGTGTAAATTGTTACTCTTTTTAATTGAAATATACTATTTTATGTATTAAATTTATTGATTTGTTTGTAAATTCAATAAAATTATGTAATCAAACTTTCTGTTTATAAATTATGTGGTAATTTGATTGTTCTTTAGCATTGTTTGCTGTGCCGAAAAATTACAAATTGGTGGCAGCCCCTTTGTTTGAGCTGTTTGATAATGCTCAAGGATATGGATCTATTATTTCCTCATTGCCTCAAGCACTCGGAAGGTAATATTGATTATTTCAAATATTTGATGCATTTAACAATTTTATTATTTGTTCTAACATATATTATTTTTTTCAGATTCAACTTCATATATATGTAATTTAGAACTTAGCTGTAGGATATTTTAAACATTTGCTGCCCATCGATCGTTGAACAGATTTTTCTACGATTTAATGTAATTGTAAAGTAGATTTATTATCAGTAAATTGTATTGAATTGAGAAATTGTCTGACCATTTGAAACTATTACATACTATCGTCACCATTTTATGAAATATTATATTTACATATATACATCTAATGTTTTAAATTATTGTTGTGGGTTTGTAAGTGATTTATAGCCATTGATTTTTGTAAATTATCCAATTAATCGCAGTTTGATACTGCATTAGAATTTTAACTATCTATCTTAATTTTATTTTCATTATCGTTGGTTGAATAAATACATCAAACCAAATTCTCTGTACTGTATTATAATTGTGTTACAGATAAACTGGTTATTTTTGTTCTATAATAAAATTAGTATTACACATCAAAATTGCTGTGCCGATATTTTAATAGAAAAACATTGTTTTTTTTACGTTTTCATTATTAATGAAATTTAATTAATAAAATATTCTTTGATCTTTTAGTTTCAAATTGTGTGATTAAATGCCTTTGACAAATTTATTTATCATTTTTAACATAGCTATTCTACTTCCTACACTGATTGCTCTAGTTAGACCCATGTCTAATCTATACCTGAAAATGCCTAGCCTGATCTTAAACAACAATTTTGTCGTGTTTCATAATTCAAAAAAAATTTTGAATTGTTCACTATAGGTACACAGATATATGTAATTAACATTAATATACTACTATATTTTATACAATAATACTACCTACAACCTACTTTTATTTATAATTAATGATATAACCTAAGATAATGGTCCTTCGTATTATATAGGATAATAATATATATTTGATAAATGTATAATGTGTATTTACAGGGATTTCCTAATCATGCTAACCCCATTTTTCTTCATTAATTTAGTCATTCAAAATTTTTAAAAATGGTTTTGATTGTAACTCAACTATTTGTACGAATGATATTCTATGATAATGGGCGTGGAATCTGTAGATATAGATATGATTTGAAAATTGTAATTAATAATAATTCGTCAACAATCCATTATTAGTTTGTAAAAATGGTCCAAGACCAAAGTATTAACTGAGATAAACGTCTCATTTAAGTATATTCACATATTCCAAAAATCGGAATTTGAATAAATTAATTATTAAAGGAAAAATGTGGGTGAGCATGCTCAGATAAATCACTCTGTATAAGTTATTTTCAAAATAAACCTTCACTGTAATTGTCTTAATATATTATTTACTTGTGCAGTTGTGCGATTAGTGTGTATTGGCATATTGTTGATTTACTGTATTGCCTGTAATCTGTATTATTTTTTTTATACGTCTCTACCTTATACTGTGTATATTGTGTTTTATTTTGTCTAAAAAAAAATATGTCAAATAGTAATAACATAACCGATTTCTTCATTCTACTCAAAAAAAGTTATCATAGCTCATCTAAGCTCATATTAATGCCCAGTACTTATACTTTATTTTTGCGTGGCCCAACCTTATTATAATATATAAGGTACCTTATATAATTGTTAGCCTCCTATTGGCCCTACTTCCTGGTTCCACGCTACTTGCATCCACTGCACCATTTATAACTGTATAACTCTAAATTTAAAACAAAATATTATTTCAAATTTCAATATAAATTAAAATAATATCACTGAGTATAGTTAGTTTTTAAAATACATGCTTTTTCTTATTATTCACTAACAATCCGATGACGATAAATGTGATTGCTCCACTATCTTTACTTTTTATTATTTCATTAGGTACTCATAAGTAGAGCTCGAATGTCTACGCACCAAAAAGTATCGAAATATGCCGTAGGTATGACCATATAATGTGCGAGTGTATACGCGGAAAATATGAATACAATTTCAATTATTTACATACCAAATTTGTATATTTAAAATTTAAATAATATAAAAAAAGTATTTTTTTACATATATTATAATTATTATTAAAATGAATAATCACATGCAATTCCAGTTTCAAGCTCACTAAACAGTGTGTCGATCGGAGGGGTATATTATGTCGATAACTGACTGACATAGCAAGAGCGATTATGGTTATAGACATAAAACATTAGATTGTAATCGGTCAGTTATCTTATACTAATACTATATTTCAATTTCTATTAGTGCCTACAAAATTTAATTTTGATTCTTCTACTTGACAAAATATCATAACTTTTTTTTAAATTTTGCTTCAATAAGCAAAGTAATTTCGATAGTAACTTCAAACTTTTACGATTTGAAAATGATTACTGACAAATCCAAAAATGTGAAAACGGAAAAAGTATGCTATTGCAAGAAAATCCACGGTCTACTAATATGTTGTACTTATCTAATGTATTTCATCAATAACATAATTTATATATTTTATTCACTTATAGGCAAAAACCTTCTGCAAATATTAAATTTTGGGCAAAACTTTATCATACGGGAGCTTCCATACCTGTTCACAGTGTGTTCGTGTCATAATTAATATTTTCATAAATGAAAACATGAAATTAATTAACTGTATTTACCTGTTTAAATAGCTATTAATTTTACTTCAATAGATTTCACTTTTTTATATAGACCACTCGCGCTACAAGATCTGTATACAATTTAAATTTTTTTATTTTTAATACTGAAAGTTTAAAATGTTATTAAATATTTTTTAAGAAAATTCAAAATAGCCAATTTTTTAAAAACATTGATGGTTAAAACGTTTATTTAAGCCAAGTTTTTAATTTATTTTTATAATATCTATCAATGTTCTTTTGGAGTAAATTAATTCAAAACTTAATAATTAATAACACTAATGACTTTTTTCAAATAATTTTGGGAATTAGACCCGTTTCACATGGACGTGTATCGTACGCGCTGATGAAAACTTGCATACGACGCGTACCATACGCGAAACGCGTAGCGTATCAAACTGATAGAGTAGACATTTTGTCATTCAAAGTTTTAGTTCAGTATAGACAACACGCAAAACCTATCACTTAAAATTGAATATGTATAATCAAAGAAAAGCGGCTTATACTTTTTACGACGTGTTATTATTAAAAAAAAAAAATCGTGCAAAAATACTTTGGGTTCACCTTTAAGTTTAATAGCCCATAGGTCTTTTAATGGTGTATTTGTCAAGATGTTTTCTGATCTCCGACAGCACAAAGACAAATATTTCAATTACTTCCGGATGTCCATAAAAAGTTTTGACAAACTATTATACAAACTGGAACAAAATTTAGAACATCCATATTGTATCAGAGTAGGTACCAATATATATCTCCAGCAGAACGAATGTGTGTAACACCGATGTACGCTTATTTTAAATTTGGTTTACCTATATTTTATTTTGGATAAAATAATGTCAAGATCTTTTTAACTAACATACTCCTACATCCTACTTAACACAAATTATGACGTGTAGGTTTCGTCGGCTTAGGTACCTTCATATAATGTAATAAAATATCTATAACTTAGTATAAAAATATAAAACGTTATGTGTTATATTGACAAAACAAATTGTATTTATTAACAAAATCAAAACCTCCTTTTTTTGATAACAAATATTTCAAATAAAAAAAAAAACTATCATCTCTAATGAAAATTAAAGTAAACCCAAAATGAACAATAAAAATTACATTATATTGTAAATTATAAAAAAAAAATAATGAAGAACTTGATAGATAAGTTAGGTTGAAGGAGCTATCGGACATAGACGTGAAAGATTGTTGTATTAGCGAGTTTATTGGTAAACAATGTGAATACTGCTGTTGATGTGAAAAATAAAAAGGATTGTTGTAATTTATTTAGGTAATAGGATAAATTGGAGTCTGACCAGAACCATTTTTTATTTCCATAGTTAACTCTAAAATACGTGAACGAAAAAGAAGTTTTTGGTCAAAATTAAATTGACGAAAAGTTGGCAATAGATACTCAAAAAAAGATCTGTCCTCATCTTCTTTCGAAGTCTCTTTAGTGGCTGCAAGAAAATCTTCTTCGAAAGTGTTTTTTTGTTTTTTTAGTGTTGACGTGCTTTTTTCTTCCTCGTCCAAGGATCTACATCTAAAGTAACATTAATCTTTCTTAATGCATCATCTTCACCGTCAGAATTTCCCGAAAAGTTAGATTTCGTCCTGAAAATTGTATTTGTTTATTATATACTTCATTAACAAATAATTCAATTTGCATGATATAAGCCTTAACTATAAAAACTGAACATTTTACAAACCATACAAATAAATTTCCTGATTTTCGTAATTTTGACAAAATATTTTATCAAACTGTTATCTTCAATGAATGCTTATAAGAAATTCGTCTTATTTAAAATGTATTTTTAATATTTTTAAATACATAGTTATAATATAACCAATATAAGAAACGTTGTGTTATATTATTAAACTTTTAACTTAACCTGACCAAATGTATAATTTTTTATCAGAGTTCATAAAAAAATTACTAAAATAAATCTAAGACGATCCAAGAGAAAGAGTTTAAAATGTCTGGTGATCGAAAAATTATTTTATTAAATACAATAAAATGTAAAAACAATTTTTAATGATTTATTTTGTCTTTTTTGATAGGAAACATTTCACCTTTGGTAATTGGTACTAATTGGTAGGAGGGAAGGGGCAAAAAACTAATGATAAGTTTTCAAAAGTTTTTTTGTTGCAACTCAAAAATGAATAACCGTAGATGGGTACTTTTAATATTAGGTTAGGTTAGGTTAACTAAATGTTATATGATTATTTTCCATACATGATAAAAATATATAATATCGAAGTATTTTATTTCTTTTTGAGCTATTTTATAGGCATACGATATAATGGAATTTTTGATATTTATTATTATTTTTTTTAAATTACCGTCGATGGTTTTTTTTTTGCATGGTCAAAGGCGTTGAAAATGTAATATAAGATTCCTCATTAAGTTTTAAATTAAAATTTTTGTTTTGTGTGCAGACTGCATCAACAGGTCTATCTTCACCTTTTACTTTTTAGGACTGTAAAAATGCTTAGATTTTCTTCAACAGCTTATTTTTTGACAGGGAAATGAATCTAGTTGATATAACGGTAGGTCAAAAGTAAAAATGTCCCATGGGACATAACTAATGCAGTAGTTTTCAAAAGTGCCGTGAAAAATAAAAAATAGAAATTAAGGAAAAAGGGTATTTTTACTTAAAACTTGCCCACTTTTCTTGAAATTTTAAACTTGATAAATTTTGTTAAATTTGAACTTTAAATGATTGCAAAGAAAACTTGTGTCTATGTGTTTTTAATATTTTTCAACTGCACCTGTAACAATTATATATCATTGCCTATTGTATACATTTTCACGCGTTTTGACCCATCAAATTATTTTACTGACAATTATAGAAAAAAAAAACTAAAAATATTGAAAATATCCGTAAACATCTCAAAATGATTTAAAATATTTTGAAAATTTTATCAAGTACAGGAATTGATAAAATAAACATATTGACGCCCCTTAAGATGAAGGACGTAATTCAACATGTTTGTGATTTTTACGCATTTTGTCGAAATTCGAACTTTAAATTCTTATTAAAAAAAGTGACTAAGTAGGTATTTTTATTATTTTTCAAATGTTATTGTAACAATATATTAGGAGCCGTATTGCATTAATTGTCAAGCTTTACGACCCAACAAATAATAATTTTATTGATATTTATAGAAAGAAAATAAAAAACATTTTAAACTAAAAAGAATGTATTCCACCCTGGATATCTGTACCTACAATATCTAAAAAAAATGGTAAACCCCATAATTATTATATCAATAATGCATTATCGCATTCGAATAGCACAAATTAATAATAGACACTCATCTGTCATCATCGATCGATAATATGCAGTACCTAGTCAGTTCGTAGGAT
>PVMI01083511.1:0-29490 GCA_008528875.1 Aulacorthum solani
AAGTGGTCATTTTCACATAAATAAATATTCATTATATATTCGCATGATATGGATGTCTTATAACATATACAATTGTTATTATGATCAAAGTTTGTATATTAAAATAAACGATGAATGTAAGTAAATTAGATTATACCCTTGTAATAGATAATAAAATAATTCATAGCTACCTAGGTAATTATTATTAAATATCAAAAATGAATCATGTAACATAAAAATAAATGTATAAAAGTACTTCTTAAAATGTTCTGACATTTAAACCAATGATACCCATAAAGAATGATCATTTTTGTTGTTGTTGAACTTTTAAATTGCAAAACTTCATCAATTAACTTATCGTATCGCTCACCGGTCATATTATACTAACGCGACTACCTACCTACTTTTATTTCCTAAATTTTCATGTTTTATTTTCAATTCTCTGTTTGACATCAAGTGGTTTAATAACATTAATTAAACACACCTCGGACTATCCCCTTTAGGTAAATAGCGAATGAAACATATATTCATAGACGTGGAGCAACATTGTTAGTTGATAATAAATCATTATGGATATCGCTGACCATAAACAGATAAAGACATTTAATTCGTGGGTAATTTGAAAATGTTTACGATGGCATTAATTATTAGGTAGGCACATATTTTATTAAATCACTTAGAATTATAATTAGTAATATTTTACAGTTATATTATCTATATAATTTTATATACACTTGTATTTCTGTTAAAATATTATTCATACACAATTAAATTATATAAAATTAAACAGGTATAACTCATGTTTCAAAAATTTTCTTTGAAACCGCTTTCCTTCACTGGTTGTAAATTTATCTTCCAACGCTGTCCCGTGCAATCCTTTTAGACATTTAGAGCGTTAATGGTGTAGCGATTTACTGCAAGGCTAACATTGTAATTTATAATAAAAGTGCCTTCATAACATATAACTTTCCCAGGTTTAAAGTGCCACCATTAGACGGTTTATTTATTCAAGATAATCCACGTTAAATAATTGTTCGGTAGATATTATACTACATATGTGATATGCACATTACCGTGTGAATACTGAAGCCATATGCTCAGCGATTATGAGTTTTGTAGGTATAATTAAGTATAATGGTACCATAATTGTTTAAATTAAAATAGACAGCAAAAAATTGTAAAATAAAAACTATAATATGTTTATATTATGATGATACAAATTATGATCATTGATTTCGATGGCTATGTATGAAATATGAATACTACTGTAAAAACCAGATATTTCAGTTTATAAACACAATCAGATTATTATTTTTCTTAATAAATAATTACTGACACTAAAACTGAGCTTGTTTATTCATGTACCAATCTCACCATTTTTGCCAACAACATTATTTTATTGATTTTACCGTTTAAGTAAATGTGACTATTTAGAAATATAGTTTCTAATAAACAACATATTTTTAGCTGCATCATTTTTCATTATGCCAAGGCAATAGCCGTTTTCAAATTATTATTTCTTCATCTTAGTTTTTTTTTCCTTACTTTTTAAAGCCAGAAAGTGTTTAATTGTATTAAACATACACACAAAAAAAACTTTATTGGAAAATAAAATAATATTCAAGACTCCAGACAAATTTATTTAAAACATATCATAAAAGGTTTCATTGAACTTGTCGAAGTATCAATCTAAAGTTAAAATATATTGCAGTATATTGCTGGTATATGAAACTCGGTTAGATCCGTTTTTAACAAATTCTTCTTAGTGATAAATATGTCAGAATATATATTCTTACCAAGAACATTTTTTTTAAACTTATTGAACTAGTTACTACACTGTGATATCTTGGCCATTAAAGCTACCTACATTTATTTATATTTGTATAGCTTCAATTTGTAGTAAGAATAAAAAATAAATAATACGTTTCTATACAAATTAAAATAAATTTGATTGATCATATAAACATAGCATGTATCTATAATAAATGAAATTTTTTTATTGAAATCGATAAAGTAGTAATAATATGGAGTAATAATAGTTATCAAAATAGTAATTGCAACAATAACTGTAATAATAGTTTTGATGACATTATTGTTATTTCTAACGTTTATTACATTAACGCAGTTAAACTACTGGATATATGTATAATACGTGATCTTTAATTTATTTATCCAATGAGTATTTTTTTACCAGTTTCTGAGGTTGAAACCTAGATGTTCCGC
This sequence comes from Aulacorthum solani, assembly GCA_008528875.1. Lineage (NCBI taxonomy): Eukaryota > Metazoa > Arthropoda > Insecta > Hemiptera > Aphididae > Aulacorthum > Aulacorthum solani. The sequence continues at coordinate 2,203 of PVMI01083511.1, forward strand.
AAATAGGCGGTTTTTTTAAAATTTTGTGTCACCACTCAACTAACATCACTTTTTTACCTCTACTTAAATGATTATTTTCATCTCTGTATAGATTCAGAATACATTTTACTTAGCATCCTTTTAATTTTTATATAATTTAAATTATATATAATTTATATAATTACAAAATAATTTTCAATTCAAATTGACTTAAATTACTTATTTTTTATTAGACAGCAATTATTATTGTAATATTGTTTATGAAAATAAATTATCCATTTTTATTATTATATTTATATAGTTGTTAAATATTATTTATTTATTTTATACATAGGTATCAAATTAATGTTAACAAACAATCGTACGATTTTAATTATTAAATTTTCTTAAGTACCTTTTTGTTTTTCACTATAATTTTAAAAATTACTGAAAATGTCTATTTTTGACCTACCAAAGTACAAACTAGATCCAAGTTGTTATTCCAGAAATCTTATTCAAAAATGGTGATCGTAAAACGTATTCATTGAATAATAACAATTTCTTTAGACACTTCATTGGGGCTTCACTTACATGACTAAATCGTCTGCCACTCTCTCCCATTCCATCTTGAAATTTGATTGATGTCATTAAAAATATTTAAAAACAAAATATGTGAAAGAAAAAAATTAATACAACTCTCTTTAAATAATAGCATTTTAATAGTTATCATTTAACTATAAATTATTTTTTGCTTGTCATGGAAATTTTTTTAAGTGGAATATAAAATATACAGAACTTTTTTATATGTAATAGAGAGATTAGTAAAATTATGTCAACTAAAGAAGGCAATATTTAAATAAATAAATATATTTTATAAGGTCATAGTTTCTTATATTATGTACCTATCTTATTTTCTCATTTTCAGTTCACATTATATTATAAAATAATTGAATAGAATAAATTACCAAATGGTCAAACTTTATAAATAATATACTTCTATTAACTTGAATAAAATGAATCGATATTGTAATAATATAATGAACAAAAATATACAGTTGTATGTTGAGACTTTGAAAATAAATATATTTCACGATTTTATGCAAAGCGATACCCAGAAATAAAAAACTAGATGTTTTCTCCACTGCACAAAAAACATTGATAAGTATATATATATGTTTTTGTCGATCGATGTTGTAATGTAAAAAACACAGTGCAAAAACATTTCAATATGTCGAAAATACAGTTTATCGTGTAATGCAAAATCAATTATCTAAAAAACACTATTTGTTCATTTGATTAATTCTTGGTTTTGATATCATATCTCAAAAATATTCTACACAAAATCATTGAGAAAATATTCGATACAACTTAATAATTAATAATACAATGACTAATCAATATAATTGTAATTATTGTTGGGTTACCATGGCTAATGGCAACTATAATGGTAAAAAAAAACTGTTTATAAAAAAATAAAATATGTTTTTAAAAAACATATTTATGTTAATACATAATGATATAACCATTTTTTCTGATATTTTTATAAACACAATATATTCAATACCATGACGTATAATTGAACTAGCATAATAGTATATTATATTGTATATTTTGCTTTTAAAAATGTGAGTTAATGTATTTTTAATATATTTTAATTTTTACATGAACATTGAACACCTTAAGGAACCTTGTAGTTTGAACCTATTTCATTTTTACATTTTTGATAAAAAAAAAAAAGTCATTGTTGTAAGTACGCAACGTATGATGAAGTTATATTTCTTTCAAAGTTTTGTAATATAGTATGATAAATTAAGATTATCGATGTCTAAATTACCGAAAAAAGTTCACAATATGGATAACATTGAAGAAGTATAATAAATATATATTTGTTATGATATATTTATATTATTTTATATTATAATATTGTATATTAATTAACAATAAATAAATATTAAAAATAATGATAATCAATAAATAAACACTGATGTTATAACAATTTTGATGCAAACCACTACAGTATGTAAATTATTTCATATAAATATCTGTAAATAGTATAAAAAGAACCAAACAATTAAATACAGTTGATTAAGTGTATTAAATTCTAATATTTTGTGAAAGTTTCATGTCCCTACAGATTTTAGTATTTGAATATCAATAAAAAAACAAAATCGATTTTGTCAGACACTGGATTACGTGTTAGTTGATATTTCTATCTAGTCCCTTCCACTCAGATTTTGAACCATATTTATCTACTGTTTATTTGAAAATTAAAGCGCTGTGACTTAATCTGTAAAATATCACATATGAAAGCATAAAATGTGACTTTTTTTTTAATGGCAAGACTACATGTCTAAAATAAACATATTATTATACTCGAGAAGTTAGGAACGTTACCCAAGTATATAAATAAAAACCTTCTTTATTTATAATAAATTTTAAATAACATTGTAGGTACATCCACATAATTTCTTCTTCGATAAACATTTAATTCACTGTCAATATATAGCTTTATTTTATCGAGGGTATGTTTCTATTATATTATTAAGTGACAATGAGAATATCAATAATAATGAACCGTAATATAATTATATAGTTGGTCATTATACTTACATACTATTTCAATTAACTATTCCATTAAAGGATCAATTCAACCGTGATATGTTTATTTATACGAGACTTAAGTAATTTATTCAGTGCAGTGTTTTCTTTTAACGTAGACGGATACTGATACATATTCATGAATTTAAATACATCTGCGTAAATTTAAGATTTGTTTTTCATGATTATAAAATAAACATTTTTTCTATTTTTTTTTTATTTTTTTATTTCTTAAATTCCTGTTATGAAACCTTAATATAAATTTTACTAAACAAATACAAATTATATAATAAATGTTATCTGCCAATGATATGAAATCTAAAAATATGTTATAATATGAAATGTAAGCTAACTTAAACAACAGGATCATGTGTTTAAAGTTTAGTAACGATACAAATCCCATTTTTCTTCTAAGTTTCTTAAAAATATGTTTCAGTCAAAATCTCTCATAGGACAGATTATTCAATGTCTTCGACACATCTATATTTATACTATTGAGACTTGCAGTTATTTTGCTTGTGTTACTTCCATCTACCCGACTACCCGTTCAGTCTTTGACCCGATTACTTGTTCATCACTGAATTATAGTGGTTAACTATTCATGTCAGCGAAGTTGATTAATCGAAGTCGGACAAAACGTTTGTTTATTGATGACGAAGCCCCAGAGAGAGTTAGTTTCTCTCTTTGAGCAAAATGCAATATATGTATATACACGAAAACGAAAAAAAAAATAACCATTTGTTTGGAAACTTTACCGAGCTCTTGCTACCGCCACCGTCAATGCACAAAAGCCCACAATGGGTCCGTGATTGACGACCCAGTTTTCTGAGGTGGTCCGTCACAGGTTTTGACCGTTTCATTTATCAAACCGTCAGATGTAGTAGTCTGGTTGTGCGTATCCAATCCTACCGGAAGCCGACATATTGGCGGGTTTTCAAAAAAAAAAAACGAAATTTTACTGTACCGCAGAATTATTGGGGAATCTATTAAAACAAAGCTTCCATAAAACGAGACAATACTATTTTTGTTTAATTATTCCATATTTTTTTTTTACCCGTGCATACCACCAATATTTTTGTTATATTAAATGGAATGGACATCTAAAGCAAACAAATCAGTGTATCTAATCAATTTTTGATAACACATGATACTTAATTAAACATTTTATCACCACTTTAATTTGTCCATATTACTTATTTAATTTTAAATTATCCATAAAACTCTAACATACTATTGTACATAAATTATTAAATTGGGGATGGCTAAAAACTAATCTTCAGTTGTTTTGTAGAATGTATATATATATATATATTTTTTTTTAAGCTATGATTTTCTATAAGTTAGTCATGTTGACGTATGAATAAAATATATTTTTAATCTATCAATCTATCATTTAAGTAAAAATTAGTGCCAAATATAGAACATTATGCAAAACTAATATTTATAAGTTAATTAAAGTTTGGAAGCAAAAATGGTATCATAACAAAGACTAGTAAAGAAATAAATAATGATATTTTTTAAATTTAAATAAGAACTAGGTATACAAGTTGGTTCACTATGTTTTGACAATTTTACTGAGAGCTTGATGTAAGAAAATTTAAAAATAAGCTGGATAATCCTAATCCCTTACACATAATGATGTTTTATTTTTATTAACTGAGCATTTTTTAATAACCAAAAATCAAGAAGTATAATATCTCAATTTTAAAATATAGGTTATACATACAAGATATGTGCTCGTCTATATTTATTTACTATATTATAATATTAGAGTTTTTTTAAATGTTGAACTAGGTAAAGTTTATTAATTAAAAAATAACTTTTATAATTTCTTCAAATAAATTAATTTATTAAAAATATTGTGATATTGTTCTTCTGTATAAAAAAAAAACAATTTTGAAATTTGCTTCAATATGAATAGTATACAAAAATTAATTATAGTAAGATAATGAATATATATTTCAATTATAGTTGAAACATTTATACATGTTAAATTGTTATCATGCTAACCTATTCATTATTTTGTTATATTACATTGTTATTTTTAAATAAATGTTTTGAAAAAATAACATGTCTTAGGTACTCGACACACGCAAATTAATTTAATAATGGCACTTCACTAAAAGAATTAACCAAAGTATATCTTAAACTTTTTAAGTATTTCCTTGATAAAAAATATTAGGAATTTGCTTATTATTTTATTAACATAATTTTTTTAAAGTTATTTAAATAAAAGTATTACATACACAAAATTAACACATTTAGATACTAAATAGTAAATTACTATTTGAATCAGTTGTTTCATTTCTCAAAGATATGGCCTTGTTTATTTTTTGTTGCAATTACAGAACATAATGAAAGTTTTTGTGTAAATTATATTAGAATCAAACTATTTAAAGGCTATTTACACAGATTATAAATTAAAACTAAAAATTATTAACAAATTCATAATGAAATATGTATGTGATAAATAAATCGTTTTATTTTTAAACAATAAATTAAGGCACCCGGTGACCGGTGCCAATGTAATTTTATAACTCCGTTTTTCAATATTTTAATCTCAAACTTCATACTAAATTATGTCTTTAGAAATAAAAAAAATTTACTTTTTTTACAAACTATATTATACCCGTATTTAAAATAAATTTAAAACCGCAGTTTAGTGCAGCCTGTAGGGAATTTTCTTTTAGATAAAAAAAATATTTATCGAAATCCAACAATTCTAAAAGGACTGAGAATTATTAAAGTAAAGTTATTTTTTTCGATATAATAAGTTAGATCGACCCCCTTCTCCCTAAATAGGTATCGGGCAGTTTATTATTGGAAAAGTACCTATTTTAATTAAGTTGTCAACTAAAATATAAAATATAATTTTCAAATTGTATAGAATTAAGAATAATTTAAAAAACCGTCAACGGGTTCCTTTAAGATTGTATTGAAACTCGGATATACATGTAGGGACCTATGTCTTTCAATTTTTTCTGTAATCCATTTGGTAATACAATATAAACAATGCAAACATGTTTGTAATTGTTCTTCTCAATTCCTAAAAAAAAAATATACTATTATCTGTAAAATTGTAGGTATAGGTACTACAGTTTCAATTTTTTAAAGACAAATATTTTAATAAATAGGTCTTAATTAAGATAAATAGCTTTTGTTTCAACTTTCTATGTATTTATTTTTTCATACTTATGTTATATACATATATATATTTATACACACCGTCAATAAAAAAAAGGTTTATGCTCTAACAAAATAATAACTTTGAATTTTAAAATTATTTAATTTAAAGTTAACTTTTTTTTTAAATTTATTATTTTCATACTTTTACTTTTATTTAAAGTTTATAGGCTAATGGGTCAGGAACTCAAATAAAATTATATTATACCAAACATTTACAACACATAGTATCTACATAGTACATATTAAATGTATTAAACTATTATAGTATTATTTATATTACAACAAAACTTTGAGATGTTTTATATTTAAAGGTTATTTTAAAACAAGTAATTATACAAATTAAAGCAGCCAAAATAAGGATTTATGAAGATTAAAGATTGATTTTTCAACACTAGAATAATTTTATTTTACAATTTCATGCTTCCATTAATACCGAAAATACATTGTCTCATGAAAATAGCACTATTGTAAAAAAAAACAATTCATAATCATAATTCATTACCTAGTCATTACTCATTAATATAGCCCAATTAGAAATTCAGAAAAAAAATATTATTCAAAATATCTTAAAATTGCTGCATCAAATTACATAACTAGTGAAGCTTTATTATAATATCATAAAGGGTATAGAAGCAAGGTTTAGAAAAGTGACTTTAGAAAGTAAACATTTAGAATATAAAGTTACAGAATAGCAAATTCTTAGAACCGTTATATTTATTTAAATGTAGTATAAAAAAAATTAATTAAATATTTACATAACAGTTTTAAAAATAATAAAATAATGCATATTAATATAATTTCAAAAGCTCAAATAATTGTAATTAATGGCTTTCAGAAATTAATTTAAGTTATAATTGTATGTTCATTGATTTGTTTATTTATATGGTCATGCTTACAATTAATTACTCAAATCATGTTTTTTTTTCGAATATATGAAATATAAATTTATAAATACTAAGATGAGTACCATCATTCAAAAACATTTGATGTTCGAGGCATTCCATTCGTCCTCGATAGAACAGACCACTTTTCAATAAAAACACGGTAAGATTTCTATTGGTTGTAGGTTCTATTTTTATATATTTCGTGTCCTTGAAATATGATATGATTACTTAATTTATTTATAATTTGTTATCGACATAATATGTACTAATATCAGTATACAGAGATAATCATACAAATATATTATGGAGAGCTATTTTACCTGCTCGTATAATTGAAAGTTATTTAGCTTGAAGCATTATGTTTTTTGAATATGGTTTTTCTAGTTTTAAATACTTTATAAAACATGGTTCTTATAATCTTTGATTTTTTAAAAGTTGACCTATACTAAAACTTGTTACAGATATACTGTACCTATACTTGTATTCTATGTTTAGTAAGTACAGTAGGTACCTATGTGATCACAATAGATAATGTGAATCACGATAATTTTAAAACGACGTCATCAGATTTGTCAAATATTCACGAGGTAGATTCTAAATAAAATATATGTCTTGAGAATTATATGATAATATTTTGTCGAGAAATACTTAAATAGATCGTTGGCCATCGCAGTATAGCACAACCGGCCGAAGATTAATTCAATTATATGATAGCATTCTACCAGTTACCCACAATGTGTCGGAGTTGTATGCAATATGAAATATTTCGACTAGCAAAGATGGTTGATGTTTAATAGGTTAGGTCTGCCTCCCTGATGTCGAATGACACGATATTCCCAAGGGCTTTAAAAATAATTACAGTTCCCACCGGCCACGTTGGTAAAGTTACTCTATAAAGGTATGTTTTAATTAAAACCTTAGCCCTAGTACTTTATTCGATAGAACAGAGTGTACGTAGGTAGGTGATGTCTAAACACAATGAACCGAGCTGCTATAGAGTGAGTTTCAATTTCCAAACACTTCCTATACGAATAAGTGAACAATGTAACATAATTGGGAATTTAAAATTAGCACAAGTATAGAAGCAGGTACATTATTATTACGTAACGTTTCAGATCTGTCGTTACCATGGCACTACATAAAGTTATTGTAACAACCTCCAGTATGTTTAAGACTTTTAAATATGTATTTCTTATTCACAGTAGGTTGTCACTAATACACATTTTTACTTATATTATAGGTAACTTAAATATACGGTATTACTTATAATTTTGATTTATTATTGTAGTCTTATTATTATTACGATTGAAATGATCACATGAATTATAATAACACGACCGTTAGAAAAATGTGGTAAGAAATTCATTAAAATTGTATTATTATATTATGAATTTATACCCCGTAAGTAATTTTTAATGGTAAATATCGTGTATAACTGTTGAACTGAACACTGAATAATTTTGGCAAACGATTAGAAAGGGTCAGTTACTTATTGTAATTTAACAGAGTAATTTTTATAACATGTATAACGATTAATGAGTAATAGTGTACCTACCTATACAATATATACATATAACCTTTTCAATCGTACAAAATCTTCTTCTATTAGCTGTAATAATATTATACTGATAGCGGATAGGTATCTGCCACATAAACTCACTGAGTATTATTACCTATTATTATACTGATTATACCTATTCAAAATTGTGAATACAGTTATCAGTTTTTGAGTTACACTCAAAAAAATATTGATTTTTCCCCCGATGCTTTCAAAATCTATTGAGAACTTTCAATTTTGACCACTTAAATGTATCAATTAGATTCAATTTTATATCAGAAAAGATTACTTATTCAAATGTTGATGACAGTAAAAAAAACTTACATCATTGTAAATACAATACATTCAAAATACAATACAATCTAACATCATCTAAAGCAGTTATATTATATTGGAAAAGTAGTAAATTATTTTGATGTAAAATATCAGAATCATTTATACCTACTTCAAATAAATTTTAACATGACGTATAATAATATTTTATAAATGGTAAATCAAAATTACAAATAATTCAAGTGAAAAATATGATAAGTAAGTTATTAGACCCTGAAAAACATATGATACATTAAATAATGACTTATTTTATTTTAAGTCTATAACAGTTCGTTATAATGAAAAAAAATCTCAATTGAATTCATCAGTCAGTTACTCATTAGTGAACACTCATCTCGTTTCGTTCATCATGATTCAGTACAAAGATAGATCAATCTTAAGGAATTATTATTAGAATTCGGTAGTACGAAGTTTGCTTGTATTACTGAAAGAAAACATCATACTGATAAAACCACAAATTATCTATTCAGAGTACCATCCAGTATTATTGTAAAAAGTATAAATATAAAATGAGGAATGTATGTATAAAAGTAAATAACCACTCTGCTATACAGTAGGTATCGAATATACATTCAGTATTGACAAAGTCACTGTAATATATGTGTTAAATTTGAATTCAACGATAAAACGTAGCATATGAAAAATGATTCTGAGTGAAAACGGTCTATTTTTTTTTTTTTTGAGGGGGGGGGCGGGTGGCGATGCAACATAGGATGTGGGGTGGTAAGGTAGGGTTTTTTTGTATAGGTTCAGTAGATTTGTATGATGGTTATAATTTGTGTATGTATGGCAAGAATGTGGGGTCACCCATCCGGAAGCTAGCAACGCCGGCCGGTACGGACACTCAGATTCCTAAGAATGACTGAGCCTCACCAGCTATTATATTGCTAAGTATATATTTTTATCATACGTTTATACTGCTATTATATTGGTTTATTTTATTATTAGTAACGCAGTAGGTTGAATTAATTTTTTCTGAAAACATTGCATTCGAAAATATTATTGTGCGTGCAAATAATATATAATAAAATACGGTAGAGTTTCAATCAACACGAATAATATTTTTAAATTACAACATAATAACTTAAATGTTCTATCAAATAAATTTAATATTTTGAAAATTATACTACTCATAGAAAATGTTAACATACAAAAATTGTGAACATTTCAATTATTCATACGGGATATTCGTGTTTAAATACAACAAAAGGTTATTTGACGAGAAACCACGATTTTACTAGTGAATATTACATTTTGTAAAATTTTAAACTTCAGACGAACATAAAAAATATTTTTTGAATTTATTAAACGATTTTTTTTTTTTTTTTTAATTCCATTAAAACAACCTATTAAGAACCTCGTATTCAATTGTTAAATCTTATAGATACTATATACTAATATGAGCATTTTTTGCATTTTCAACAATACAATAATTTGCATATGTGTTATACTTGAGATTTTGACAAATTTTGTAAAATTATTATCTTAAACCAATAAAAAAAAATATTTCGACAATGTAATTTTGATATTTTTTAAGTGGTATATGAACAACTAATGAGGAAACTCATATTACTTTTTCAAGGTTTTTGACCTAGCTGAAAATGTTTTATCGATTAAAAAAAAAAAAAAACGAAAATGTCTAATATCTATATATGACTAAAACATGACTCAAAATATTTGAAAAATATTATCATGCATAAAAATTTTTAATTTATTATAAACATTTTACAAAAAATGTAAAGTACCTATTTTCTATTGTTCATTTTTTAGTTAAGAAAAAAACAAAATCGATTTTATCAAAAACTGATTGTACGTGAAAATTCCGATTTTCCATTGATTTTTTTAGTTTTTCTTGTATATTTTGAATTTCCTGAAAAAATTTTACCTTCCGAAAACCACACTCATAGTAAAAAAATCGAAGCACTTTTACTGTTTTAAAAGGTGATGACAGACACATACACACACACACACACACACACACACACACACACACACATCATTTTAAAATATTAATACATTCATTCAGAATCTTAAATGGTATTTACTATAAATAGACAATTATCACTTTGCTCAGATTCAGAATCTAATTGTTCGTCAAAAATTATATTTTATAGAATATATTGCATTATAATTAGTGTAAATAAAATAATGTACAATTAAAAATATGCGTACTATTTATGTTTTAATCATATAAACCTGGTTAAATTATCTTATGTGTTATGGTAATAGAATTTATTTGCATAATACAATCAATACATTTGTGTTATCATGTACGCAAAATCAAAAACAAGAGTAATAATGAAAATAATTGTTTTTGTAGAAAATAAAAGCCATTTTCATAGGTAGCGTTACACTTTAACTCTAAAAATAAAAATAAAAATAAATTAGATAATATTCATCAAACTATCTAAATCTGAAGTTCTTAGCATTAAGGATTACCTACCAATTCATTAGAAGTGTCAAAACTTCGAAGTTACTGTAGTAGCTTTTAGGATTAATATTATTCAAATATTCTAATTTCAATAACATGAAATACATATTCAAATAGTAGGTACATATTTTATTAAATTTTACCATATTTGCAGCTCGTTTGTATATTAACTCTGTATACTATAATTATCATATTAACTTTTTATATGTAATAGCATGTTAAAAGTACATAATTTAATAATTTTTATATAATATACTGCATGCATTCATATTTCACTAACTACATACAACACCTTTTTTCATGAAAATGCTCTATTAAACCATTTATTTAAATGCTAGTATTCGACACGATTGCCTAGCATATTTTATCATATTATTTTAATTCCTATGAGAAAAAAAATATCATTACTTTAATGATATTGAAAATGTTTTTAAATCATAAAAAAAAAAACTAAAACAATATATTTTCATGAAAATATAATTTTTAATAAAAATTATAGGTATATTATTGATTAGTTTGATTTATACAAAAAATTATTCTATATGGGATCCAGGCGGGAATCCTGCTCTCAGCTCAGACGTTGGCGGCCCAGGGGACTCAGGCGCGTCGGGCACGACTCAGACGTGCATTGACAGAAGCTGCGAATTCAGACACAGTTCCAATCATCAAAACGGTACAGAAAAAAAATACACACACACAATACTATAATACTCAACACACATGTTTATGGTTTATCTCGAAATTATTTTCACCGACGCCATTATTATTGAACACACATAAAAAAGGCACAAATTTTAGTCACTTCCGGTTTCCCGGACATTTAGCAATTAATTTGAAATGCACTAGCTTTGAATGCAACACTATATACGTCCACCATTCCACAGCAGAAACTTTTTACCAATGACATGTTATGAGTGAAACAGATAGACGACGCTTCAACGAACATGAATCATTGCCTGCCATTTTTATTGGTCCCTGGTTATGTTCCCTCTTACTTTTATTTTTGCAATAACGTTAAAATTGTGACTAAAACGCACATTCGGTTATGGTAAAAAAAATATATATAAAAAAGCACAATGTGATAAATTGCTCACTATTACTATCTTTTCTTCCAACAACAAAACACTCAAAGAGCGAAACATTCATCTTTTTCAAATCTCTATGTTTGACAAACATCCCACAATGTTTTCCATATTCCATATTGTGCTGTTATTAACATTTGTCTAGCTGAGTACTGAGTACTGATCGAAGTTGACGTATTAAAATTGATGACACAACTATTGTGATAAATTATTTAATTGTCATTTTTTACATAATATGTCAGATGCATTCGTTTATTTTTGAAATATGTAAATTGAAATGGTTATTTCCCTGCTGTGATTATGAAAAACAAAATACCTAACAAAAATAATATAAACATACCGCCAAAAATATATAATTCTCAATATGAAAAAAAATAAATATAGTTACCTAACAAATATAATGTATACTAGTATAATATAACAATAACAATATACTTACGAGTTTAAGTTACATACACATATATAACCATTGACTTTGAGAAATGTGAAAGGGACTTTACATGAATTATAAGCTATACAAATGGTAGATATTATGTTGTCAACGTTATACTAGAATTCAAACAATTATACATTATACATGTCGTTCCAAAAAACCAATGAACTGATTTTGAAAATTTATAAATTATGATTTTTTAGGTATATAAAAACGAATGTTACACTAATTCATGTTATAAGATACACTGACAAATGTTCTTTATGCTTTTCACCACTTATACCAATACGGTAATCTATTCTATAATCATTAAATTATACACATATTTTAAATTCAAACTTGTTAAAGCATATCTATTATCTAATGTGCAGTATTATACAGTCACCATGGTTGAATAAAAAAAAGTGATAACAGATAAAAGTCGATTTGAACTCATCACTCGCTTCTAGAGCCATCTGTTGGCATCATTAATTATGTCCGAGAGAATAATAAAACTCGGAAAAACTTCCTCACAAAAGTCGGTTCATTCTTAGTGAAACATCCTATATAAATATTATAACAGTACATTAAAAAAAAAAACAATTCAATTTATAACCAGATCTTAAAATAAATGGATTTTTCGGTTCATCTAACAAATTTGTATTTATTACAATATATAAGCTACTATCTTAATTAAATATAAATTGTATTGAATAAAATAATCTATTAACTCGTTCTCGACAAATTGAACACATTTAGGCAATTTTGAAAATGGTAAGATCTGAAATAATTTATACCATAAAATATTTACTTCCATTGATTCACTTATTAGTTATTTGTCATACATTAGTAACTCATATGACAGGACTAAAAAAATTATATTTATATTTTTAGGTAAAACAGTGGTACACCACGTTCTTGTAAAAGTATTTAATTTTACAACAATACAACTATTTTGTTTGAAATTTCATAACTTACCTACTTAAAATAAATAACCAGGTACCTAATAATAATAATAATTTTATAGCATTATGATGTTGCTGTAATACCTATTACATTTTTTCATCTTGAATTAAATATTACGATACGGCATTATTATGTTGTTATCATATTTTATATTGAACCACTTGATTAACACTATAAATCAACAATATAAGAATTTGTTATTGGACTATTATATTTTTATTTTTTAATGCGTAGTCTTTCAAAAACGTTTTAATTATGTCAATGGCTTATAAATTATAAAAATATATTAAAGCATATATCATGTAATACACATTACAGGGAGTATAATATTATTCACGATGGTAAAGTATAATCCATGACCATCATCCATCACCAACTTATGGACCCTTGTCGTTATAGTTCCATGAATATTTCGCAGTTAGAAAAAAATAATATGTCGTATCATGCTCCTGTTCATACACACATATTATTAAATTTCTATATATTTTTAATAAATAAAATACTATTGTCATACATTATTCAGTAAAATATAAAATAATAAAAATAATTGAAGCAACAATTTTTTATTAATCAGAATAGATCAAATTTAGAAATCATGAACAGTTTAAAATAATTTGATAATATATTAATACCTTATCTCAAATTGCATTTGGACTTACCTAACAATTTTGGTTAAAAATTTAAAATAATTCTATGTTTAAACTAAATAAAATAATTTGAATATAACCATGTGCTTAATTTAAAACAAAATTAATAACAATTTTAAAAGTATCATTTATTTTTTAATTACAATTTACTCAAATATAATAGTTGCAATTCATATTGTTTTTAAATAATCATCATCATAATATGATGTTTTCAAGTAATTCATTATTAATATTGTTTTATACAGAAAAAATCATTACAAAAAAACTATTATAATATTAGCACCTATGCATATTATGTTTGTAAATGCACACGTTTATTATATTATAAACTTATTACTAAATATTTTTAATATTTTTGTGGATTGTTTTGTTGATATCCACCACATTATAAGGAGGGTATACATACTAGCATGTCTAAGTGTTTATCCAACAATATCTAAAAGAGCTTAATACCTTTTACACAATCTAACGCGGTGACGTTTTCAGCCTTTAAGTGTAGCTAAACAAACAGAGTTTATGATCAATACTGTGTCCCTTGTCTTTCCGTCGCCGTCGTATTGTTTTTCGCGAATATAATCAGTACACATTCACAAAAACTCACGTCCACAACATAATATAAGTAGATGATGTTTTTGTTTTTTTGTTATGTTTCTTTAACCAATGTACCCAAACGGCTTTTATGTATTATACACGATGTGAATTTTCATATCGTTTTATCACTTAAACGATAAGTACCAGAGAATTGGCAAAAAGCCAAAGATTAACGAAAAAGAATAAATTTGTTTATTAATGCAATTCATATTCAAATCAGCAGTTACAAAAAAATATGGATAATTAATCCTTTTTTCATCATTATTATGTGATTATATGTGTGAGTGCGGGGGAGGAGGAATTGTAATTAACAACTTCGAAAATTTCCATAAATAAACCCTAAAAACAACATAAAAATAAAATGATGCACACACACACACATACAATATGTATATACCTATACAGTAGATAAACCAGTATATATGTATATATATATATATATGATGTATTATAAGTACTTAGTAAATAAACACAGTTTATAAAATTATTCTTATTATGCTAGAGTATAATTTACCGGCAAGGTATCTTCATTAACATCCAATTACTTATCTTTATAATTAAAAATATATATTTAACACCTGGTTTAAATTTGCAATTAAATAAATTTTATAGATTATGATTTGTTTGAATTTAAATCACTATTTTTAACATTTGAGAACACGTTTCTTTTTTTTGGAGTTTCGTTGGCCATTTAAACCTTGATATTATAATTTATTTTCATAAGTTTCAATAAAATAAAAATACTTTTAATTCCCTATAGATTATACATATAATTTTGATGATGTAATTAAATAGGTTTAAGTAGGTTTAAAGTATGTTATATACACATTTTGTATACCTACCTACATTATACAATATACACATTAAAAATTATATCTAATAATTTAAAAGAATGCAGTTTTTTTGGGTAGATAAAGATATTTTTCAACGATAACTCTTTCACTCCTTTTATTATTTAAATAGTAAAAATGTCAACTCCAGTTTAGAATTTAAATACCAATAAGTGTTCTCAAGCTTAGACATTGGAATAATTATTTGACAAAAATAGTCTTAAGTAGTTAAATTAATTATATTATAAAGAGAAAAATAAGTTCATATACGATATACATAATTCAGGTTGTATGTACCATATAATTTTATATATGTATTATAGTATATACATATGTATACACACGTCCATATTACATATTATTATGTTTGTATTTATTCATGCACAAAACTGGTTTAAGGTATATATTATATATTCATATCACGTGTGTATATATGTTATACAGTATTATCATTTCTAGATTAGTTTATCGGAAATTGGTCAGCCACAACTTAGCCTCCGGGTTAGGTTAACCCAACAGTATTTTAGCATACTCATATTGTTGTGATACAATATAAAGGATCTGTATACATTATGCTCATCGCGGATGTAACGACTTCCTTGTGTGTTTTCCTGGACCGTAATATCCGCTACACTATGCAAATTGTACGGATGTCTATTAACCTATGGAACAGAGTTTTCGACAATACGGCACTATTTAGTTAACAAAATGTCTCTATACAAGGTTCTTTTCTTGACTCATAATGATAACCTTTTTCATACCCAAATAAAGTTCAAATTGTATATTATCACAAATATTCTGGTATGAAATAAGTCGATATATATTCATTTCTACCAAAACGTCAAAAAAAAAAAAAAATTAAGTAAATATTCAGTTCGAGATACTGTCTTCTCTATAAGGTTAGAATATTATGACCTATTCACAACATCGATGTATTCAAAAATATATTTATTTTTACACTTTAAACTCTAGTTATCAAAATCATTGATATTCATAGAAATACTACGAAATGTTTAAATTCATTGAGTTTATTTTAAACCTATTTTCTATAAAAAATATGAATTCATGAAGGATAATTGAACATGTTAACTTTAATCATATTGTATGATAAAATTATGATCTAATATACCTGTTCAAATACCTAAATAATATTATAAATGGAATTGAAATTATAAAGTTTAAATTATCGTTACAATGTAATAAAATTATAAATAATAAGAAAACGTACTTACCTATTTATCCAGATAATCAAATCTATACATATTTATATTCACAAATTATTATTGTTTTTTGCATTATAAATCAGAACAAAACATTTTTTAATAATTTAGATATTTATAATTATTTATTGTATTATTAACATCAACAAGTTACAACTTATGTCAAAATAATGTTCAAGCCTCAAGGTATTAGACTCGATTGAGATCTATTTCTAACAATTTGCCTTATTAAACATTCTTGAGAAAGAAACATGATTTCTTTAATTAATACTCTTATCATTTATAATGGTTAATGCTGTCCACGAATATTGTTAAATGATCAGAATTTTAAATTTTGAATGTGACCATATTGTAATAAATTTGAATTACTTACTTTATAATGTTACTTTATGTTTTAAAATTTAAACAGATACATTTATTATGATATAAGTACATTTTGTAAAGCTACAGTTAAAAAGACTTAAAAAGTTAAATGTTATAAGAAATAATCGATGTATAATATTGTTGACTTCCGTGCACTCTTTATCAGTTGTACTGTTTAAGCCAAATCATTTAAAAACTAATTGTTGACAATTTAGATGATTAAAAATAAATTAAAACAATCACAAAGTAAATTTTGTAAAATACAAACTTTTTCATACGTTTAAATCCTATATTAAACATTTATAAAAATGGAACTTAATGGTCAACCTATAATCAACGTAGGATTTTATATAGAAGCAGTGTAATGATGAGTATAATTAAAAACTTCATTTTATATACTTTTTTATATGTTATCGATAACTTTAAAAGTTCTTGGAAAATTCAGAACATAACCAGCTCTTAAGGACAGTGATGGCACCTAAACCTATAGGATAAATACCGTCAAAAATACCAATAAATATTTAGAAAGAATAAAAAAAATTATGTGGAAGCTTTAAGTGGACCAATATGATAAATTTGGCGATGAATGGAAATAGGTGGAGAATTGTTGAAAGATGGAATGGTTCAAGAGGCCAAATTCAATACATATCTTAAAATATGGTTTGTAAGTTAGGTATACAACTTATAAAACATGCCAACATTTAATATAATTATCATATTAAGATCATATTGCATACCTAGTTAATTGCATTTAACATTTTCCGATAATCATTATACACAAATAATTTAATAATTAGAAAGTGAATATTTGCAAAATATAATGCCAGGAAAAAAATGCTTGTAATAAATAATTTTAATTGTTTTATGTTGTAATAAAAAAACCACATAAACAAATAACATGACACTCAACAATTATTAGTTATCATAATATATTATACTCTTCTAGAATTGTAACACCGGTTTAATCAATCACTATGTTTACATTGTGTAAATGAAAAAAACCCATGATGATCGACATTTATACATAATATAATATATATATATATATATATATATAATATGTATTGTTTAGATTTATGAAATAAATATTGTAAAAGATAAAATTATCGTCAATATTTAATATTGAAAAACTTCAACATTACTATACGCGTGTTTATTTCAAAACACTTGTCCTCGCTACATGACAAAAATATTAAAAACAATTTTCATAGTTTTGTATATGCACAACGAATAACAATGACTTCCGAGGTATTCATATTGTATTTCGCAGCTTTTTTTAGTATTATTACGGTACACACTATATTTATTATATATTGTACAAAGTATATTTTCTAGACCACAAAAAATGTATATCTTCTGTGTAAGCGTTTGAATTACTCGGGTATAAAAAATTACAAAGAAAAGAAAAATAGCGATAAACAAGAAAACACTATGTATTCGAGACATGAATTGTACACCAGTTACTGGTTAAATTCCACGGGGATGTCGACATGACCCTTATACAGTGTGAAAGTTGTGGTAAACATACAAAAATAACAATGTGAGAAATCCGCTTTATTATGGCTGGTGAAATTATTGACTTAAGATGTGAAATGGGGTATTTTGTACTTTTATCACTCTATATTACTCAGTTATATACGTATATACTATATATATTATTCTATAATACAATATATATGTTTTATGCATTTATTTTTGCAACAGCAATATTATGGTAATGAACCGCCAGCCGGTGGTGCTACTCCACCGTCTCAGCAATGATGAGCACTAAAGTCAATTCTGGGTCCCCGGGGGGGCGATAGTGGGTGGAAAAAGTTGAGGATGCCATTGTAACGATTAGTCGTTCCTCTTGTCCACCACCAACCAGATCTCGGGCAGCGATATTAAATCACGATAAAATCTTAAGTCTTTTACGACAGTCTATTAAACGCTTTTGTCTCCTCCCTCAAGGACCTCGTCCATTTTTTACATCCACAGAAATCGTTATTTCCTCCCTTCCCGTCTTTTTACATTCGACTACCGCCGTCTCTTTCATTGCCACGTCATCCCGTCTAGTATGGTGTCGTAGTACTACAGTACCCCGTCAATCGGGCAGAGAAAACAAAGAGAAGCGAAAATAATCAATACACCACTCATTCCGTCCACAGCTCACTTTCTGTGACGATAATATTGTTATTGTGTTTCATTTATTTCGGCATCTGGTCCAACTATTAAAGCGACTTCGTTAGCATACATGAATATCCAGAATTCAATATGGTACCTATACTCCCTAGGTACACCATGCATTGATAAAGCAATGACATATTTGAATCAAACTCGTGTGGATGTTCATCTCATTTGATACTCCCGACGTGTTTGAACGATATTTCAATATCTGTATTGGTGTTTTAAGCTAGCTATAACTTCATGAATAACAGCGATTATTACACGTTTTATGAACTATTCAATACTGAGCAAGATGAATTTACATATTTCACCAATAAAAATATAAAAATTACATTTAAAAACATTTAATAAATAATAAATATACAATATATATATATCGATAGTACCTAATCATAGATTATTTTTCTTTTTTTATTTATACTTTTATTCTACTACTATTTATATAATTACAGTAATATATTATACTAATAAATTAAAGTAATTAGGTACACTTTTTTGTAATTACAATATTATATAAAACATTTGGGTTCAGGACTTCATTCATTTGAATATTTTTTGTTATGTTTTTAGTATACGAGTATTATTCTAAGGAAGATAGATAGCCATTTGTTTTGTGAAATATTATACAAAGTTTGTCTTAGAATTTAGGATATTTTGTCATATTTTACAAATCTAAGTATTGGTATCTATAATAGTGCAATATTTTCATATTATTAACATACTGTGTTCTTTATTTTTTTTTACTATTTTAGAGCATTTTATATAACTTAAATTACATAAAATACACTTACATATTATTATGTTAAGTAATAAGTTACGATAATTAATAATCAACGATGATAATAATTCTTTCGATTTTAATTTATCATGAGTTTTTATTTTTAAGTATTAAATAAAATTATAAAATATATTTATTTGTTGTTTATTTTACATAACAAAAGTTATAAAAATAATACAAAGTTACAGAAAACACAAACGCATTATAACATAAATCGCAATGACAATATGTTTGTAAACATACTCAATTGAAATTGCCTATATAATGCGCCGTTTTACACTTTATAGTATAAAATATAATATACTATCTTTAGTGGTATAATATTTCAAAGAATATAATACCATTAGACATCTTTTTTTATTTATTTTACTATATTTGTCCATTTAAATAATTAAGAACTAAATTTGTTAAAATTTCCATTTATCTATTAGTGTTAACAACAAACGAATTTTAATGGCATTATCAATAATGTAAATACAGGCACCTAGGTATTAATTAATTAATATTTAATATAGGTACATATATAATTTGTATTTTATATTTATAATAAAATAAATATAATTAAATAAACTATCTACGAGGTTATAATTACTATAACAATAAGTTGAAACAATTATGCCTGCATATTTTAAATTATGTAATTTCTATCTAATATATAGTATATACTGACAAGTACAACACATTACAAACCGGTGTTTTACCTACTATACTATTAAGTGCACGTAGAGTACAAACTAAGTGTTGTGTATGTATTGTTTCAAAAAAATTAATATTTCATAATTATTTATCAGTTTTAGTTTGGAATTAAATTTTTAAAAAATATTATCAAAATATTAAAAAAAAATTGCAATAATTATATACATATGTGTGACGGTACTTCCAATACAAATATAATAATAATTAAATAAAATAATAATTGTTATGCAAAGTATAATTAATGTTTTTTTTTGTTTTCCAACATGTAAATCGGTAGGTACCTATATATAGGATTTTTAAATTGTCGGGTTATAATTAAATTATAACTTTATATAATTATAAACTTTAACCATCATATATTTACAAAAATTTAAGTAGTAAACCATTTGAAATCATTCATAAACACAATTATTAATTATACTGTATAATAGTAATTAAATGATATTATCAAAACACCTTATTGATATTAAGTATTGCATGATAATGGTTAACATTAATAATTTCAATGTAAGTGCACTGAAAAAAAAATATTTCCTAAAAAAATATTTAAAAAAATTATATTTTCTCAAGGGTAGTATCACGTGATAAATAAAGCAAATAGTTTTGAATAACTGGAGTTCTGTTTAAAATCGAGGCATTTGAATTCACCTCGACCATTATTGGGATCACCTCGCATTATTAGAAACCGATTCGGTGGTTCAGCGGCCGATGGTAATTTGTAAAATTCTTTGTGAAAGGGTTTATAAGTGGACAAAAACTATTAAAAGTAACTACCCTGGTTAAAAACGCATTATCATTATTATTATTATTATTGTTATTACATGACTACAGGCCCAATCAACCTAACCTATCTCAACACCTCGAAACACATGGGTCTTGTCCAGGATCGTTATGTGTTTACAACACTCCACGTGTAGAGTTTTCCCATTAGAATTTTTTTTCCTTGTCGTTTTTGTTTTGTTTTGCTCCCGTCGACCTTTTGTCCAATTCAATATACCGACTGGTACGGTATGTAACGGTTAAACTCATGTATGAATTTACGCTCATTTGGTAATCGCGCGCGAGCCCACACATACCCACATACATACACCAACATTATATTAGACACACACACACACACACACATACGTGCATGTGCACGTGCTTACACAATGGATTATAACACCTGACCGAAAGGGGTAAGGCGGAGGTACCAGAGGGTTGAATAATTGAATCGATACGGACCAACGAACAGTGCCGCCGGCGGCGGTGTTGTCGTACGAACGGAACATACAAGTCGGATAGCTACACAAGACGCGGAGTATAGAGGGGAAACAGATTTTCATCATCGCGCGCTAATTGTCCGCGGGTTATTTGTTCGGAATGGCTTTAGGCAAGCGCCTACCCCACAGCAGTGGCAACAGTATATTTATATATATATATATTATACAGCGCCACCGCCCCTGTAGCGTGTCGCGTTTCCACCCCTCCGTCCTCGCCACGGTCATTGTTTACCGTCGATCCTCGTCGTCGTACAAACCCATTTACAAAACGGTCGAAAGGGTTGTTTGACCGTGTTAACGTCCGAGGTTTACGGAATTTACGATGGGGAGGAGTGTATTGTACGAGTGGTATGTAGTATGCATACACACACACCACACATACACGCACAGTTAAATGTCTATAGGTACCGACTGGTGTATGTATAGTGTCACGATATTATGTGCGGCACCGCGAGATAAACCCGATTCAGTTCACTATAAATACGCGGGTGGAATTCGGGTTAAATTGCTCGACATGTATATCTTCGAGGTATGCGATAGGCACGGCGTTATTTAGCGCGTCCGTCTGCGCCGATTTTAACGTTTAGTATTTCCATTGAATTTCGCAGCAGTCCATCAGTTCATAAACCGTCTAATTATTCCCGACAACATTTTCAAATAATTGTACTGCGCATTTCAGTAAAACTGCTGGATCTCTGAGAGAAAATTTTAGATGAAATGCCACAAATTGCAGATATTTGAAAAAAAAAAAAGGAAAAACAAGTATCAACTACAAATGAACTTTTAAAAATTGAGCAGATTTTAATATGTTTTAGTATTTAGATAATAATTTATCTTATAGAAATATTTGATATGGTAATAATCGTATCTGAACTTAACTTTGTAACTTAAACTATAATTTAAACAATTATTACAACTTCAATGTCACAATAACAGATAAGCTAAATTGTAAAATAAGTTCATATAAATAAAAGTTACCAGTACTATGAATGAGAATTAATGTATAATTATTACTATCCGTCCAACTTGTGTTTTCTATACCCAACAAGTAACAATGCACTTCAAGGGAAATACGAAACGAAAGGTTAACAAAATACGTACAAGAATTTAATTTGTAATTCTTATTACATCAAAGAGCGTATTAATATTATATTATTCCTTTCGTCTTAAAGAGCATATATTTACAACGTACCTTCTGTGCAACACCAGTACACCAGTTAGAAGCAAACCAAAATAATAAAAACAAATACAAAGAAGAGGGTAAGTATATGTCGCTTTGCTGTATAATAGGTCACAAGTGGATCACTGTAATGGACGGTGGTAAATTTGAATTAAAGTATATAAAATCTTTGTATACGATAAACGATTCTGAGCGAAGCAAGTCTGTCAGTCTATAATATTACTTAGTAACTTTGTATAATTGATGATATTATTGTGATTAAAATATTTAATTATACTAGTAGGCATTAGTACTATGCAATAGATAAAATTAATTTTTGCGACAAACATGAGATCGTATTAATTGAATTGATTTAAAACAACAAATCAATAACCAATATAATTTTTTAAAATTTTTTTTTTTATATATTATATATTATTTGATATTTTGTTTATATTTATGAAAATATGGTGCAGTTTATAATTCGTATTAAATTGCTGCATAATTATACTTAAACATAAGACATAATATTGTAAGCAACTATGAATTTTTATAGCTTTAGCTTATAATGTGTGTTTATATAATAAAGAATCCAGGTAGTAGGTACTGGATAGTGATTGTTAAACAAAATATTATCAAACAAACCTAATGGAAGATAATGAAATATAACTAAGATTCAATCAAACTAGTATATTATTGATTAAGATATTAAATATTATGCATCTTAATACCAGAATAGATAGTATTGAAGAGATTTACGGCTTGTCTGCGCAAAATACATTATTTAATATGCCAGAGAGAACTGATTTATTATTTATTTTCATCAACACAGTGTAGGTATTTGTTTTTCAAAGCCTTCTTCAAAAATAAATCAATACCTAGGAATTACAGTCTAGAGTAATTAAAATTTTTTTTTTTTTAATTATCTATACCTGCACTTAAACCTGAAAATAATATTTATTAGATTTCGTTTCTTTTGTACTTACTTGGTTAGGTAAAATTAGGCTTCATTATACTAGTGTAGTAGAATATAATATTATATACAAAGTATATTATAAACAATAAACTGATAAGTACTTAAAAATAATACATTTAATAGTAATGAATACTACTTTAAAAGTAGGTAAGAAAGATTTTTTGAGGCTAATTATCTGACCTGTATGCGTTTTGGGATATAAATTAGGACCTTTACTATACCTTTAGGTAGCATAATACTGTTTCAATCAAGTCATTCCAGGCAATACATTTTAACCATAATTCACAAAACAACTATATTGATATACTATAAGTGCTTTTAAGTTTAGTACATTATAAGAGGAAACTATTTTCGTACTCGCACCATCGACAATTTATTTAAGACAAGAAATATAATCCACCATATTAAAGTTGAACACATTATAGTTCAACTTGTTATTTCAAGCGTGCTTATAATCTGTAACCCATGTTAATTATTAAGATTTTGAGAATGTTATAAACGTTCATAAAAAATGTAATTGTTTGTTTAAACTGTTCGCATTAAAAATGTTAGCTTCATCAATATACAACACATTCAAAACATAATATTTAAGAATCATGTATTAATCATGTGAAACAAATTATAAAGTAATAACTATTTTCGCATTTAATTTATTTAAATTATATCTACATGCTGTATTTTATATATTTCTTTAAAAAGTGTATAACTCTCTAATGTAAATTAGGTCTATTAGGTTTGTTACTACTAAAAATTTTAAATTTCGACCTCCTGAAAGCACCAACTATATTAATTTTCCAATATTGGAAAAGATACCGAGAATCGAAGCATTATTTCGACTATTTATCGTTTGGATAGACACATACAATAAAAACACACATCATTGTAAAATCAATACATTCATCGCTTCATCTAAAATATAAAATAAAAATTACCTAACTGAGTTGAATTATTTATATTTTATGCACTTTAGTTAGTTTTTAATTTATACCTTTAGAAGCGTTCGGAGTATGTTATAACAATAACGACATTCGGTCGGAAGGGCGTTGCCATATCCATATGATAAATCAAAATAAATATAACTAACCGATACCAAAAAAAAAACAACAACTTAAATGTATTTTGTTATTTTTGAAATGTATCGTTATTCAGTAATAATACATCTGTTTGTCGGTTTCCATGTGCACTTACACTAAAATGTATTACAATATTATACCTACAATATTATGTAAAACTTATTCTTATTTTTAATCTATATTTTTTCTGTAAACTGTTTTTAGTTTATTTTAAGATTAAAAATAAACACTGATATAGTTGTATGTATAAATAATTTACGAATTCCCCCACTCCATTGGATTTCAATAACCATTATTTTCAAAAAATATTGAAATTTTTGATCCTTTTTAGTTATCGTAATATATTTAAATAATGTCAGAGTCATTTCTCTATGCATGTTTATAATTTGACATGAATGGTACATATTATCAACATGTTGGAAACTTAATTAGTAATTTCAAAAAAAGGAAAAGGGTCTTTTCAGAATCTAAATAGGAAATGACCACTCCATGCAAACGGGACGCCGTCATTTATGTCAGACCATACTTCCCGACCACTTCATGTGCGAATATTCTGCATGAGCGGACTAAAGTACATAAATATAGTGGTCAGTAATTTATTGCTTCAAAAACTTTTCAAGGTGCACTCAGAGAATATTAAAAATGTGTAGGTGAAAATGATGGTCTTGAAAAAACATTAAACACTTGGTTTAGCTAATGTTTATTTCGATTGTGTGTTTAATAAATATATACGACAATAAAATAGATATTTTCACCCACTCCCAAAAATTAAATTAATATATTTGAATTTATTCAATAAATACATTATAGAACAAGATTGAAAGTTCTTATTCATCGACGTTTTTGTTTTTAATTAAACTAAAAATTATTTATTGTACCTGTTACTATTCAAAAATCATTATAGGTACCTACTTATGGTGGTTTTATTTAGTTCGACAATATCCATTTAAAAACCAGAGTAAAATAAGACATCTGAACACCATAATGTGTTTCACGTAAAATAAATACGCGTAATCATTATTTTGCTTAAACATTGATAGGTGTTTAATATTCAAAACAGTGATTTATTTTGATACTTTTTTGGTTTATCTGTAACTATTTAATAATACAAAAAAGGATTTTCAAAAATATATTTACATTAATTATTTGTTTAAACATCCATTTCGCGGATTTGTATTTACAAATTATATTTATTACATTAAATTTACGCTATAAAAATGTGAATAACATGATTTATATACAGTAAACAAAAATGGTTTCAAAATATAATTAATTTACTCATATTAATCAACTGCTTGATATTTAAAAAAATTACGACCTTTTAAAATCGTTCATTTAAGACTGTACCCTGCAATGACCTTTTCTAATGGAAAAAGGCGTAGCCGCTTGTATGTTAATTGTTTGAGGGGTAAAACGGAACGAAAGTAATTATACTTAACTGAAACAAGACTTTAAATAAAACTCCATAGTTTTAACGAAAAATTCAATTATTATTGTACCTAGCTGTTGCCAATTTGTATTAAAAAATGTATGTTAAATAATTGTCTCTTTCATTACACAATTATATTAAGCAATATGGAATCTTTAAATAGGAATTTAAGTATTATGTTTATTTTTAAATCATATTATATGGTATATCATGATAAATATATTATTGTAAATTTTTAATATTATAAATAAAATAAATGGGCAATGTAATGTTATTAAATATATATTGAATTGTAGAGCATATAATTTTAATGAAATAGTAGCATAGGTAATATAATGGACCTACCTACATTTAAAAATAAGTTCTGAAACAACATCAAGAAAGTACTGAACTTTTAAGTTTAAATATTTAAAACTAAAGAAATTAATAGATTTCAAAATATGAAATCTACATATTTCTTCTATTGTCTGCATAAGATAAATTCTATACAGCAGAAACACAAAAAGTTAGTAGGTAATACAACTATTTGCTGATTTTTAAAACCTGACGAGATAAATAATTTAAAAAAATATTTAATTAAAAAAATTCAATATCCAATATTTATATTGGAAAATATATATGGAACATTAAACAAAAAATTCTTTGCTTCAATAAAATATAAATATCGGTAGCTAATTAAAAAAAAACGCC